>JAAEAF010004385.1:0-66899 GCA_011037195.1 Triatoma infestans
AAGGATGTTTATTTTGGGATTCTGTCATTTTCCTTATAGATAGATAGATAGATTCTACCGGGGGAATTGGCTATTCAGCCTACGCCACCGCGACACCCCAAGGACATGCCTTTTTAATTTTACTGAGATGTATTATCAATTTACCGTCTTCCATACATAAGCGTACAGTATGGTTGGGGAATAATTTGTCTATTTTGTAAGTCCAGAACATATACGACCAAATTTGCCCTAAGGTTTGAAAATTTTGAGGTAAACATTGTCGTTAACCTGAAATTGATGTTTAGGTACATTCCGGTTATAATATTTGGCTCTAGAAACTTTTGCCTTTCCATTATTTTCCTTCGCTGAAGCGCGTACTTCTTTAATTTTATTGTACAATGTCCTTGTGTGGATATTATAATTATCGAGGTCACGTGGTGGGAAATTAACTAGCCAAGGAAATTTGAACTTATATGAGTTCATGAGGAGAATAGCCTGTTGAAGTATTTGGACATGAATTTTGTGCAGCTTTTATAAGTGGTAGATATCTGTGCCACTGGTTTTGTGGGTAGTGGGAGATGCTACGAGCTATCGTTTTATGGATACGTTCCAATTTGCCATTGGAAGCAGTGTGGTAGGGAGTAATGTTAACTTTTCGGATTTTCAATAAGGTCCTGATCTGAAGTAGTATTATGGTAGAAGTGAAATTTGTACCCAAATCTGATAGTAGGTACATGGAGGTGCCATAACGGGGGAAAATTTCATTTACAAATATCCGCGCAATATTCTCAGCCTTTTGATTTGTCATGGGAAACATCTCGAGAAAGCGAGAATACTGGCAGATAATGGTAAGGATGTATTTGTATTCCTCACCTGTATCCGGATTAGAGGAAACTTCAATGGGACCAACTACATCTTTAGATAATGCCTGAAATACGTTCATTGGCTCTTGAAAATCACCCAAGGGAGGTTTGTGTGGAATATGTGACTAACTAGTAGCGCAACTATGACATGTTTGTACATAGTTTTGCACATCAGCAGAAATATCTGGCTAAGTAAGGAACATTTTTATTCTGTCATATGTTATGACTGCCATATTGTCCCGAGACAGGATTGTCATGAAACAATCTCATGATAGTGTCATGCATAGAGTTAGCCACTAGCGTGCAATTGTCAACAGTATGCACTATTAAACCCTGTTGGCCTAAGGAATAGTGGGGTGTTTGAAGTAACTTCTGACATTCGGCGTCATTACTTTGAAGTTCTAGCAGTTCCAGGAGGTATATCGTTGGATAGTATTCGTCGGTTTCTCCAGGAGGGCAAAGCATGTCAGAGCCAGTTAGTATCTGGGTGAGGTGAAGGTCAAGCGAACTGAAATTGTAAAAGATTTGGTTGTCCTGTTGGACTCAGGTCTGACATTGAGTTCCCACATAGCTTACGTATACAGGGAGCATCCAAATTTCAACGCTTTCTCTTGAGGCATTGCAGAGAAATTGTTGATGCAAAGGCTCTATTGGTTTCGTACAACGAACTAGTCCGTATGAAGCTCGAATATGCGTCTATTATATGTTCTCCATATATTGCTGAGGGCATCAAGAGAATCGAAAGGAATCAAAATAAGTTTGTCTACTTCCTGAGGAGAAATGTAAAGCCATCAGAAGAAATCTTTTTAGAAACATTGGAAAAGAGACGATGCCGGAAAGACCTCCTATTTATATTTAAACTGTTTAATGGAGATATGGACTGCCCCGAATTATTAGCAAGCATTCCTTTTTATGTGCCTCCCGTTAGACTGAGACAGACGCCGACATTTCCACTACCAATCACAGCATCTAAACATTCATCCAACAGAGATCTAATCTCTCGTGGTGGCTTAATTCCCTCTGAAAAGGATTTAATTTATATTAATAAAAGTTATATCAAAAATCTTTGCATCTCCTAGTGTTTGTGTGCTGTTTATTTATTTGTATTTTTGTATAATCGTGTGGTATTTTTTTTTTATTCTCTTGTGAATATATACTTTTTCCTTGTATTTGACTGCAATTTTTATGGTCTAAGGACTGTTATTGTTGTACAGGATAAATAAATAAATAAAATAAATATCTGATTGGCCTACAGTTAAATTAATTTAAATAGATGGAAAAATTAATGGAAAATGGATGTAGTGTATACGATCCACAAAGTGAATCTGAATTAATGTATAAATTACCATATACAATTAGTATTTATACTTGCGAGATGATTGCGATATTAATGGCACTGAAATATGTTCTTTTTTTTTAAAAGATTTTTCCAACGACGCAGTAACCATGCAACAAGGAAAACAGATGAATAATGAAATGAAAGTATGCGCTAGCGCGCACACCTCGGATTGAAGTTGTGAACGACGGCTATCCAGCGATAACCGTCGTAAGTCGTAATACACCTTTATGCCCTTAGTTTACACGACTGTATTTAGATGGTCGCGCGGCCATCCACGCCTTATTCGTCTTGGCGGGTTTGGGGGGAGAGTGGAAGTACAAAGGGCTTAGATTAAGGGATTGGAATTTTTGAAATTGGAATGATTTGAAATGGAATTTTAGGTAGCGGGATTTGGCTAAAGTGGAGACGAAGGGAAGTAGCGATGGTGTCTACAACTCTATGTGCCTGATGGATGGTAGATTGGCAGTTACGGAATCCAAATTGGTGGTTAGGTGTGAAGAAAAGTGGATTTATTAAAGTTTGGAGACGAAATAGTAGGAGTTTTTCTAATATTTTTGCAAATAACGGAAGTAAGCCGATAGGTCGATAGGAAGAAGGGGAATGGAGAGTTTTATTAGGTTTAATGATCATGTGAATAAAGGAAAATTTCCAGAGGGTAGGAAAGTGAGTCGTTCTAAGGATAGCGTTGTATGTAAGAAAAATGAGACTTGGGTGAGAAAAAACCGGTGATTAGGTCGTACCCAGGGCATTTTCTTTTGGGTAGATTTCGAATGGCTAGCCTTACATCTTTTGGAATAATAGGTTTTGGCGGAGGAATAAGTGGAAGCGCGATGTCAAGCTCATTGGTGATATTTTCGGAATTTATGAGGTCTTCTATATCAGGATGGGAAGTAAACAGTTGGGAGAGGCAGGTGTCATCAGAGGAACGTTTAAGTTGAGTTTTTTGGTTAAGTTGTCTCGGAATAAATTCCAGTCTATATGGCCGTTTATGAGAGTTAATCGAGGAGAGGTTAATTTAGGGTTAGGATAACAGGGCTGTGGTCGGAAAATAGATCTTAGAGGGCAAAGGTGTCTGTATAAAGGGAAGTTATGCTTGAGCATACAAAGAAATCGAGGAGATCAGGACGCTTGCGTGGAGAAGATGGCCAGTAAGTGGGTTCGGAAGGACATACGTAGGTATAGTTTGTTTGTGCCATGAGGGCGCTTAGGAGTTGTCTGCCACATGGATTAGCCACTCGGCTGCCCCATCTGGGGAGTTTGGCGTAGTCACCACCGCATATAAAACGAGAACCGAGGGAAGAAAAGAAGGAGAGAAAATCATTATGATGGATAGTGTGGTTCGGCGGGCAGTATACAGGGGCTATTGTATAGGAGAAGGGTTCCGCAAGTAGAGATATCACGGTTGGCTGGAGATAAGAAGTCGGAATGAAGGGTATTAGGAAGTGTCATAAGGATTGCGGATCCACCGTGTGCTGTTCCTTCAGGATGGTTCATCTATAAGTGGTATAATTGGGGATATAAAATCGAGTTCTGTCAGTGGAGTGAGTTTCAGTTATTAAGGCTACGTCTATGCGATTATCATGTAGAAATATGTCCAGTTCACAGGTACGTTGGTTCAGTCCGTTCGCAGTCCAGAGGACTATGGAGAAAGAGTGTACATTAAGAGGCATTAAAGCACGCGGCTGGGAAGGAGGTGGTTAACCACTGAAGTGAGGAGGTATCAGTGGCGTGATAAGGGATGTAAAATCGGATAGGAATGAATTCAGTATCGTGGCTATATCGCCGGATGAAGAAGGAATGGGTGGTGGATGGCAATTTCGTTGGGCCGAAGGACCCGCGACCATCTGCGTAAAAGTTACATTTTTGTCTAATGGGTGACTAGGTTTTAGTGGTGGGAAGTTATTTTTGTTGAGATGAGGCGAATAGTTGTTGGACTCAGCTCTTCTTTGCGCAGAGGGATGCTCAAAGACTGGTTTCTTCTTGTTCGTGGCAGGTTGCGATGAACGATGCAGCCTCTGTAGGAAGCGACGTGGTCATCATTGCATAGAGCGCATTTGCCTGGTGTATTTGATGGTTTGGTACAGTCTGATGATAGGTGGTCACCAGCGCATTTGACGCATTTCGGTTTGTGCTGGCAATAGGAGTGAGTGTGCCCATACTCTTGACAACGCTTGCACTGGACAATGTGTCTCTGTTTGTGGGGCTCTTCTACTTTAACTTTGCTATAGCAAAGAACATCTATGTCGAATACTTCGTTGTTGTTATGACGGGTTTCTAAGTCGACGAAAAATAGTGGAACAGGTTGTTCAGTTCCCGGATGTATGACTGATGTAAAGTTGCCGGATGTAAGACTGGTGTAAGATTGCGGACAGTGTGACCAAGTTCTGTGAGTTCCTTTTTTATCAACTCAATTGCGGTGCTCTGGTGTAGGTATCTGATCTTCTTCCAGTTGGAAGGTGTGGTATTCAGCGATATGCTCTTTTAAATATCTTATAATCTTTATAATTAATTAATTAATAAAAAAAAAAAAAGAAAAAAAATTGGTAATCGATAAGAAGAAGAAAAAATTATCTATGTACAACAAATATTTACAATTACATGATAACATTTACAAGATGTTGTGAATGAGTATTTTTAAGCGAATTATGAATGAGAGATTGAGTACAGTTAGATTGAGAGAAGTGGGGCGTATAAAAACTGTTTGCAAGTGGAGAGCTAGCCAGGAATGCTTTGAACTATAAATAAAGTTTGATTAGTATTTATCCATAGAGGGTAATGAGTTTTTGGTTAATTACTCCTATGAGGGTTGTAGAACACGGCACACACTTATATCACTGTGTAGAGCGTAAAAAACGGCATAAATCAGTTATAGTTGTGATATGAAAAGGTACAAAACTAACAAAAATATTTGAGAAATAGTGAGAACGAAAAGAGACGATACTGTCACTATGACTGCACTAGGTGTACTCTGAAATATCTAAAATCTATATCTGCTAAGAATACGATTATATTAACAGATAGCGAAAGTGACACTTTAGAATATATGAAAATATCTATGCAGACAAATCCACATTTTGCTGGAAATAATTGATATGTTTAATGTTATGAAAGAAGACGGGAGCACCATCAAATTGAATGTGGATAAGAGCTCATGTTGGGATCAAAGGGATTGAAAGAGCAGATTGTTTAGCCAAGAGAGCCGTAGAAGAAGGCGAAATGTTATATGTGAAAGTCTCATTTACAGATTTGTATCCCGAGATCAAGTATTCTTTAATTAATGAATGGCAAAATGAATATACCTTGGAGAGAAAAGCGTTATTTTACAAATCAATTAACCCTAAAGTTGGAAAGAAGCCCTGGTATGGAAAATCGCCAGTGCAAAAGAATAAAGCTCGCATCATGAGTCGTCTTAGAAAAACCATGGCCTGTGTAAGGAATATTTAAATAAAATTAATATAGAGAGCTCCCCGAATTCTAGCCAATGTCAAATGTCTGAAAGCTTGGAGCATATTCTCATGATTTGTCCTAGATATGAAGAGGAGAGAAACAAGATGTTTAGTAAGCTATCCAAACAGTTTGATAACCCTTTCTATTATAAAGGTATACTAATAGAACCAATACAAGAGACTGTGGATGCTATATTTGAATTTATAAAGGATTGCAAAATAAAAATATAAAAAATAAAGAGAAAAATAAACACGCAAGTAACAAACTTTGAAGGGTTCATTTTGACAAAAATTAATTGTAATTTAGGTTTAAGTATAATGGGGTGTGAGTTGTATCGAATACACCACCCCACCCCTTAGTTTATGGAAATAGTTTGAATGACTGTAAGTTCGCTTATTATTGATTAAGACTGCGGATAATAAATAACTAGCTGTAGGTCAGACAGACTGTTAGATCAGTAAACTGAAAAGTTGCACATGGCTATGGCCGAGAGAGCTAATGCCAATAATTAAAAAAAAAAAAAATTCTTTTTTATTATAAATCTCTCCACTTTTTCATAGCAACTATACTCCATTTTCTCCAATAAATTTTTACAGAGCTCCTGAAGAAGGGCATCAAATTTACCCGAAATGCAGAGCAACAAAGAATTCTTTGTCTTTAAAGACTCCTGTGGCCCTTGCCGTACAACCATCTCATTTTTAAGGCCTGACGATTTGAATACCATTTTATGGTTACAATGTATTGCCAAAAATACAATTTATTATTATTTTTTTTTATTAAAGAGTTATTTTGCAATTATATACATCCTCCTTATTATATGCAATATTCATTACATATCGCGTAAATTAGTTAAATAATTAAGTAATTCAGGGTCAACATGTAGTACCGTTGATTGGTGGGGTGGGGTATAAGTATTTAAAAGATCAGCATATTATTGTAAAGCTCACACAGCTTGAGAATATGATTGGAGTAAGTATTCTTATTTTGGCAGTGATTTTCTGTTTGTGGTACTTGATAAAGACAGTTTTATGGGTGATTCGTGCGGCAAATATGACTGCCAACATACCTGGACCTAAACCATTGCCAATTATTGGAAATGCAATGATGTTTTTTAAAGTCTCAAATACAGATGGTAAGTTCCATTTTATTTAAAATGATTTATTCGAGTTTTAATAAACTACTAAATACTGATAAAAAAGTTTGCTGGTTGCGCTAAATGAAAATCCTTTTAATCAAAAGCTTCTTACTGGTTTTTGGTAAAACGTTCCAACCAATATGGAATTTAGAAAAAAAAAATATCGCAAACATGTTCCTTCCATCTTGTCATGTTCTCTATCCAGAAGAACTGAAATCGATCTCCATTACTTAATCTATATAGAAGCATCTTCCTGTTACAAATCCGGGATTGGTCTATTAGATTTGTTCTGTACCTTGGTAAATATATAAGAGAAAACTGTTTCTTTTTTTTTTTTAATTTAAGGCGCGTCAGCATCTATGGTCATGGCGCCCGGAGCCTTCTCAGTGAACTGTCGGCCTGCAGACAGTGTTCTCACGCTACGACTTCCACCACCGGACAGTTAGCTGTAGAAGCACCTAGGGAGATATAATCTAAGGGTGGCACAGCTGGACTCGAACCAGGGTTCTTCGCGTGGGAGTCCATTACGCTAACCCCGCAGCTATTCTCTTCCCTAATAATATTAATTATAATTTAATATGTTATCGTAATCCCGAGTATGAAATAAATTGAATGTCCGGAAGTGCTCTTTGCTGAAAGTAGTTTTCAATTTTCTGCTATTTTCTCTAAAACAGCTCCAACGATTTTCTTTAAATTTGGTATACCAACTAGACATACAATGAGCTACAATGTAAACAGCTTGATAAAACAATTAATCGAAATATACAAACAGAATTACACATCAGTGGCACGCCGAAGCAGTGCACACCAAAGGTAGAGGTCCCATGAACATTCTTTTACCTCCCTTTATCGATTATTTCGATAAATCCACCATTTATCCAACAAATATCTTAGTACATACGACACATCACGAAAAGTAAATTTCAGACTGCTTCATAGTGAAGGTTGTTCTGCCAATGATTTTAAAGTTATCCTGAGCATGTGGAAATCTGAATAAGTAATGTGGAAGATAAAATGTCTACCATTAAATGAAGACATAAAGCTATTAGCATAAAGATGCCTCGAAATCCGTTAAAAATATCCTTAAAATTATATACAATAGGCACATATTTCTGAAAATAAATTACTATAATAATTATTAATATTGTCTGATACTATAATTGGGTTTCATTACATCCTAATAAACAGTGTAATATTAGCTTCCTTACTTACTCTCGGGCTATTCACAGCCCGTGAAGGGCCTGAGCCTCAGCCAATATATTTTTTTATTTTTCACGGTCCCTCGCCGCCATTCTGCAACTACACATGCCGTCCGCTTCCAAGTAGTCCTCTACGTCCCTCAGCTATCTCAGCCTTGGTCTGCCTCGGGGCCTTCTCTCACTAGGATGCCTATATTGTGCTTTTTTTTTGAGCCTTTTTACCCTCCATCCGGTGTATGTGTCCCAACCATCGCAGTCTACCAGCGTTTATGCAAACACAATACCACACTCCCCAAACAGATCAGCCACTTCTTGGTTCGTACTGATCTTGAAGCCTTCCTCCGTCCTCACCGGTCCAAATTTTCTCCTTAATATTTTTCTCTCCCACCTACTTAACCTTTACTCATCTGCTCTTGTCAAAACCTACGTTTCTGAGCCATAGGTGACAACCGGCCTCAGCACTGCCTTCTAAAGTCTTATTTTCGCTGCTCATGACATATTTTTACTTCTAAACTGTAAATATAAAGATTTATATAATTTTATAGTGAAGGTGTTTTGCATGTCCTGAAAAGGTTATTAAACTACGGTAAAATCAAGAACATAACACCTTTAAACTACACATGGTCTCACCAGATACAAAATATCCAACAGTTACCCAAATAATTCGTAAAATAACACCCCCAAAAAAACGACGTGTTAACTGGTAAACGGAATTCTAAAGTTTGTCGAACGCCGAAGACAATTGGTGGCCATAAACTGAAACAGGCTTTCGCGGAAAGTAATCGCTGATCTAATTAACTGATTATTTCTCATTTTGTTTAATATTAAACACTGCATAAGAGCAAAAAAATAAATAAATTTGTTTGTTTCAGATTTGTTTAATGAAATGAGTTATTTAATGAATGAATATAGTGCTCATCCGGATTATATATTGAAATTTTGGTTTGGCCCTAAACTGGGTATAGCACTTGGCAACCCGACCCACATTAAGGTAAACCCGGTCAATTTCTCATCAGTTTATAATTTAATTACATTTTATAAATACAATTTTATTGGATATTTAGTGAGAAAAAAAAAATCTGTGTGTAACGCTCACATAGCTTTCTTGTACACCTTTTAGTTAATATAATTATATATACAAAATGACGAATTTTCTTTAAATTTGGGACGGGGTGCCTACCTACAAACTGAGGCAGGTAGAGAATGATTGCATTGTATAATATGAACAAACACATTGGAATTTTACGTCTCACACTCCTAAGAACCACTTAAAAATAATTTTTTTTTTTTCAGAAAAATGGTAGCAGTAAAAATGATTTGTGCAATTAGAATTCCAAATTTAAAGGAAATCCTCATAGTTGTTTATAAGAAAATTGCCAAGACTCAAAAATCCTATTCTTTAAACTTACACTTGTGTTCACTGATAACCGATTTTCTTCAAACTTGGAATGCTTATAATTATAAGCTGGGAAAACCATACATTGTACTGACGCGAGCTTAAAGCTACTATTCCTTTAGAATTCCAAAAAAAAAAAAAATTGTTTCAAATAAAAGTGATGAGCCCAATATGTGTAGATATCCTTTGGTATTTTCTTTTGTAACCGTATTGAAATAAATAGATGCAGCATTATCTTTTAACTATCGCTGTCCGTATACAGAACAAAACCAAAAGCCCAAAAATAAATACGAAAAACAACAGTTGACACTCAGCCCAGCTAAGGAGTCCACTATACTCAGGTTTCGTTCTTATTACGTCTTGTTTTAAGGAATAACACTTATTTCTGACAACGAGGGAGTTTGACTCTAGCTGTGTTAGGGTTAACATGTGAATCTTATCGCTCTCTAATTTTTCATAAAATACTGTGGTTTTGGCTGCAAGAATACTCTTAGTTTTTGTGCAGTATTTAAAGAAAAGTTTTTTGAAATTTAGATTATATTTTCTAGTTTTTTAATTAAGTTAAAGTGTCAGATTTAAGGAATTTGTAATTTACTGTTTGGTGAAGAATATCTTACAAGTATAGAGACATACGAATTAGGTGGGGAGTTTATGCACAGGTAACTAGAGTAGGACAGTTATCAAGGTCAGTTTCGTACTCACTACTCTTTCTTATCACATCAACAAGAACCGGCTGAGTGAACACACATTTAATTTAAATTAATTTCTTCTAAACATTTTACGATAATTATTTAATTTATATTTCTATTTTTTCCTTTAAATGACCTTAAATAAGTGTGAAGGAGGTTTTAGCAGAAATATTAGACAAATTCAAAAGTATGGAACTTAAGACTGACGAGTTTAAAAAATCAGTAGATGAGTCTAATGCAAAAATGATTTTAGAATTAAAAGAAAGTACTGAAATCGTGAAAATAACGTGGCTGACTCGGAAAAAGGAGCTGTATTTTTAGAGAAAACCACTGCTGAAACTATGTTGCATCTTGTGTCAGTAACTCTGACGATTGGCGGAAAAAAAATAATATCATCTACAACAACGACTTTTCCTCAAACGCCTTCTCCCTTTAGTAGAACCACACTTACCCAATCGTTCGATTTTAGAGGTCACCACAGCACCATTCAGCAGGTTCATCGCATTGTAGATACCATATCCTGCAGCCTTGAGCGGGGGGAGTATTGCTCGGGCGCCTTTCTCGATGTGTACTAGGCATTCGATCGGGTTTTGCGCCCGGGCTTGCTCTTCAATCTCAAGGAATTCTTCCTTCTACATATTACTTGATCCTGAAATCCTACCTCAATGAACGGTACTTCCGGGATCAGACATTGAAAGAATTGAAGGAATTAACTCAATCAATTAGGACAGGTGACCTACGTTCAAACATTGAGGAGGGAGGTTTGGGTAGTGATTCTAAGGATAAAAAACAACTTAGGATCCAAAATAAGAATAAATATGATCCTGGTACGCTGAGCTGGATGAAAAGAAGAGAGAAAGGCATAAAAGAGAATTCGGCAACTCAGGCAATATCAGGCAGAAAGGAATTAACCAGATATAAAAAATCAGTGCATGAGTCTAATGCAAAAATGATTTCAGTATTTAAAGAAAGTACTGAAATCGTGAAAAATTACCTAGCTGACTTGGAAAAAAGAATGGTATTTCTAGAGAAAACCACTGCTGAAACTATGTTGCATCTGGTGTCAGCAACTCTGATGATTGGCAAAAAAAAAAAAATAATTATCGGCAACGTAGCGAGCGAAAGTAGGAAAAACTTAACTCAACTGAAGAACCATGTTCTGACACTGTTTACAGACAAAGTACGGTTGGATATAACTCCAAAAGATATCCTAATGAACTATAGATGAAACAAAACAACCGATTTTAGTAAGATTAATTTAATTTAGAACTTAACAGAAATTTAGCGAAATTTTTATAAACTTCGTGGCTCAGAATATTCTGTTTCAGAAGACTGAAAATAAGAAAGTAACTCTTGGAATTTTAAAAAATGGCAATTGAAAACAAAAAAAGGGCATTACTGAAGGGAAATTATTTACTTTGGAAGAATTGAAGAAACTAACTCAATCAATTAGGCAAGGTGACCTAGCTTCAAACATTGAGGAGGGAGATTTGGGTATTGATTCTAAGGATAAATAACAACTTAGGAGCCAAAATAAAAATAAATATGTTCCTGGTACGCTGAGCTGGAAGAAAAGAAGAGAGAAGGGCATAAAAGAGAACTCGGCAACTCAGGCAACATCAGGAAAGGAAGTAACCAGATATAAGCGACCAAAGCCCAGAATAGCAGAAAAAGAACGCGGAAAGATTAATGGTGACTAACGAAGGAAATGGCAATGGAAAATTTAATACTTTGGTATACTCCGCATTGTATATACAGAAGTACGTTCCTAGAGAGAGCTAAAAATAAATATAAAGGCTTCAAGCAAATATTTACAGACGGCTCCAAAATAAGCACGAATGTGGGATCAGCCTTTGTAATAGATAATGCTGTTCATGGTTTTTCGTTAAGTAATATAGCAAGTGTTTTCACTGCAGAAATATTTGCCATAAGTAAGGCACTTGAATATATAGCAAATAATGAAGAAAGAAACTACATTATATGTACCGATTCAAGAAGCTCTCTTGAGGCTATATCTAAATTAGACACAGACAACACTCTGATCCAGTCTATACACAAATCTTTACATACTGGCACGCAAAATTCAAAGAAAATTATTTTCTTATGGGTCCCTGGGCATATTGGTATAAAAGGGAATGAAGCTGCTGACAAAGCGGCCAAGAGCGCAGCCTTTAGAAGTAATAATATGAAGGGGATTTAAGCAGCGACTGGAAAAATTATTTAAAGAAAAAAGTGATGTCACAGAGCATGAACGAATGGGAGTCAATACCTCTAACAAATAAATTAAGAACTGTGAAATATAAACCCGAAAAATGGGTTACATCATGTAGAACATCTCGTCGTGAGGAAGTCGTACTGGCCAGGCTGAGGATTGGCCATACGTTGCTGACCCACGGACATATCTTTAGAAAAGAATAACCGCCAATGTGCGAAAACTGCGATGCTCCACTAACAGCTCTCCATATATTCACTGAATGCACGATGTACAGTGAAGCAAAACGGAGACTGAACTTAGAAAATAACATTAAGGAAATTCTAAGTGACAATGAAAATAATGTATAAAAAGCGCTGCAGTTTCTACAAGAAATTAACTTAATGCATCTAATTTAATGGACACTATGCTAAAAATTTATAATAGACTCGTTTAAATCGATGTATATAGGTTTCTCTTTTGTTTAGGTCTATAAGTAGGATTAATTCATGTTAGATTTAGACTTAGGCTGTAATAATGGTTGTATGAATGAGTGCGGGGGGGCCAATGTCGGGATAGGGGTGGCAGACTTCTTTTCTACAGGATGCCTTTCCTGTACTTTAAATGTATATAATTGGGAGCCACTGTCTTCTGGAGGGGTGGGTCTATGTCGGGTTTGGCATCCCGGCAAGGTATGAATGGTACGAACGAATGTAGTGTAAATAGTATAAATATGTTAGTTTAGGTTTAGTCTCTGTTTAGGGTGCGAGGAATATTGAGTACTCCACCCGAAATTCAGTTTAGTGAGTATATATGTGTAGTATGATTGTCCATTTTTAATGCGTGTATGTATTTATTTGCATGGGAGTATTTATTAGTATGAGCGCATTTAAGTATGTAAGTATTTATTGGTATGTTTGTCTGTATGAATGCGTAATGATAAGTGTAAATTAGAATAAATTTACATATTAGTTTTGCTTTAGGCTATGATCAGTGAGGGGTGCGAGGAATATCAAGTACTCCACCCCAAGTAGATATAGAAACAATATAGGTTCTATTTATTTATATGTTAGGTCAGTTGTGGTTAGGTTTTCTTCATTAGGTAACTAGTAGTTTAACATAATTAGTATAGTGTCCATCAGAGATAACAGGTGCGAAGGACCTTAGATGTTGTGCACCTTTCAAATAACACACAAAAAAAAAAAATACTTTGGTATTAGATACTAAGGAACAATTAAGTCTGTAGTTCATGACGTTGGGTTACTTCAACTGCCATAAAGATATATAATTAATAATAATAATTATAATAAAAATAATTATAAGTGGTTCTCTTTTGAATGTAAAAAATAAAAAATCTAGTTAGAAAACTTAAAAACTTTGTAAAAAGAATTCATTTAGTGACGGTTTGTTGAGCTAGACTTAAATGCTAAAAAAAACTTATAAAAATACTATACGTTCAGCGAAAAAACAATTATTTTTGCCAGGTCTAAGAAGCTTTTAATTCTGCTTTAAAATCGAAAGATTTTTGACAAGCGGTATTCGAAATTTTCAGAATAGAAATTATAGTGCAAGTGTTATAAAAATATGACGTTTTCTATAAAAAATTTGTTTCCGGAACGTTTAGTTGATGGTTGTAATTTCTTTGTTGTCTCCAATTCCGAGTAGGATTTTGAATACACATCAGTACTACAACTTAGTATAAAATTAACAAAAACGAATAAAGCAACCGGACCAGCGTGGGCACCTCAGAAAAAAAAATTAATTCTTATTTATTTTACTGTAAAAGCTCTCCATTTAAGTACACTCTCAAAGTTATGTATTGAATAATTTCTCATTTAGTAAGTTGTATTAACTGTTAATCGTGAAAAAGTTTCCTATATTTATTTCAATATTTTTCCATCTATATTTTCATTACTTTTCTTTTTCTTATCACAAAGGTAAATCGATTTAGTTCATCTCTGTATTGAAATAGAAGCTCTTTGTTAATATTTAATAGAGAGAGAGCGAAAGAATGAAGAAGGAAGATTTCATGATTTGGAATATTCTGTTATGTTTTAAAAAAGTTAGGTATTTTATTTTCTGTTTGTCATCTGTATCGATTAATATTTACATTATTGGGTCAAACTTCAACTGGTATGTACTAGGTCATTATTTAAACAGTTTAATAATAAAATAAAATATATTTCTGACAACGAATCAAACATATATTTATATATATTTATTTTGAAAAGGCACATCCGTCAAAATAACACAATAATCACATATGTGCATCATCGCAAGTCCACATAAAAACCCACACTATAACCTCCTCCCCATCTCCAGTGTTGCTGTTTTCTTAACAGTGCAATGGAAGAAGAATGGAGGAATACAAAAAAAGAAAGAGAAACATAACGGTAATTATCAACTATAGAGGACAGAATACCATTAAATTTACTGACAGACCGAAAAAACTAACGTAGATACTGACAGCAAATGAAAGTTATCCACATTACTTTTATAGAATGACGAGGGTAACCACTAATTTTCACTCCTATTGTTTGTTACTTTATTCAAAAACTGAAATGGATATATTGTTTTCAATTTCTGTTGTATCATTAGAATGCAAACACATTATTGTAAAGATTATTTTATAATAAAATCCATTTTAAACACTCGCACACTACTGTTTAAATATAACATTTTTGGGCTTACGAATCTCAAATATGTTATTCTTGTGAAAATATGACTCTAGTACTGCTTCTTGCCCGCGTAACATAGACAACAGTAATAAGATTGAAGGTATCCATATCCTCATAAAGGTTGTTTAAATAGAAGCGAGTTGTAATAGACGTAGCCCTGAAGAAAGCTCATTTATTAAGAAAATTCAAAAATGCATTTAAACGATTAATGATGTGCCTCAATTCGTGAGTAAATTAATGAGATGGAACTGCCACAGATACCATTCAATTTTCTAGCAGTAAGTCAACATAATATTGAATCAGAGACATTTTCCGTGGTAGCCTGCTTCATTTTATGGTCATCGACCGGTTCGCCCATATTCAGGATGCATTTTTCAGACAGTGTGACAACACAGACCTGCACAGAGTAAACTTAGTTTTCACACACTCGGACAAAAATTCAAAATTCAGCACACTCCTGGCCACCGTACCTAGCGCATAGCGCCAAAACCGGTGCCTATGGTCACTTAGCCTTGCCTACTATGTAGGCAAGTTTCCATCCCTGCTACGTGGAAGAGGACCTCTACATATCCGTCTAATCCGGCGCATTACCGCTACTTCTCGAGCAAACTGAACAAAGTCTTTAAAATTTTGAGCACTTTTCACTAACTCTTTACATTCTCCCGGCCAATTCTCTCCCCTCCTTTTCAGCTTGAATTCCATATGGATTCTTGCCTCGTCGAGGAGAGAACATCGGAAGAGAACGTGATGCACTGTATCCCGTTCACCGCATTCGCAATTCGGGGAATCTTTCAAACCCAACTCATTGAGCTTAGAATTGAACTCCCCGTGGCCCGTGAAATATTGCGTTACGGTTTGGGATAGCTCTCGGACATTCTTCCCTCCTTAAGCCTGTTCCCGTACGGTACTAAGGGATCTTTCTAGACCGTGCCGACCCTCGCGGGTATACCGGTCCCCCGTTGCAAGCTACGGGATCGTTTAACAAGAGAAGGCTGTCACTACTAGTGGGTGGCTGTAGTGCAAGGCCTCTCACTGGCAGAGGTGCCCGCCCCCCCGGGCACACCCCCGCTTGACTCATTTAAGGGCAGGTTACGCTCAACCAGCGCGCAAAGTGATCACACGAAGATCACACTTCACTCCCAGAAGCTAGAGAAGGCAAACTCTAACAGGCTCTGGTAAACCGCGCACACCCAGCAAATGCGCTACCAACTTACGGGCTGGTTCCGGGGTTCCATTTTATATAGCGAGTCTTCTCCCGCTCAACTCATGACTGCAGTCCTTGGAGCTGCTGTTTAAACCACGACCACTACGAATCCTACCTCAATTGCAAGCAATTGGCTCGGATAGTAGCTTGCGCCCGTAGTTCAGTGTTTCAGCTCTAACGAGCTAGCGTGACTGATCGCACGCCCGATGGATGAGTCAGTCCATCTACTAATTCCTGTCCATTGCCTGAAGAACAGGGGTGTTAGTAACCCAGGTTATTTACAGGCAACCCTGCAAGGGGAAAGGATCAGGATCGGAGTGGGTTGGGTAAGAGATTCCCCAACGTGGAGAGCCAGAGGCTGATTGCACCCCACAGGGTGGGCGATGGAGAGTGCCGGAAACCAACGTCATTTGTTTCTAGAATTATGCAGTTCTGAAAATACTTCTAGATTTTTAATATCCGCACATTGGATTAGAGCATGTTTTATCAGTAAAAATACGTCAATTCCTGTGCATTGTCTCCCTTGTAGTCGCCTTCTACGACAAGCAGGGAATACCGTAGGCCTATTCTAGAGCCGGGACCTACACGGCCAGATAGCTCTCGGACAGATAGAATACCAGGAAGTAAGGTGTAGCTCAACAGATTGATGTGAGAAAGGATAAGCTTAGTGGTAGCTCGCTGGACTAGTATCGCTGAGGTACTGGTGCGAACCAGCATGCTGCCCTAAGATTTTATCTACCTAGAAGCATCTACAGCGTCTATGTAGATATACATGTCGATCTTCCATCACTGGCCGGTGATGGGCAGTGTTGTTTGTAGCTATAGAACACTGCTCGGAGGCCTGCAGTGCACTGAGAAAGCTCCGAGGATCACAATTGATCTATCAGTTGCAGTACATGTACCTTTAAATAAACAAACTTTGTCTTAAGATTCAATCAGAAATTTAAGTGTGAATTCAATCAGAAATTCAATCAGAAAATTCAATCAATTCAGTCAATTGTGATTCAATCAGAAATTGGAGTGTGAAAACTTTGTTTGCTCTGTGCAAGTCTGTGTGTCACACTGTCTGAAAAACGCATCCTGAAGATGGGCGAACGTAACCGGTCGATGACCACAAAATGAAGCAGGCTACCACGGAAAATGTCTCTGATGCTTTCCAGCTCTGCGGAACCAACCACCACAACATAATATCTTGAACATCAAAATGATTGTTCTAAAAGCAAATATTTGAAATTAAAAAGTTATAATTAATCCATCATAAATAATATTAATACAGGCTGATTAATCATGTCTTTTTATATAAAATCCCCTAATTATTTAGCTAATTATGGGGTATAGTATTAGAAGTTAGGGTAGCCCTCTAGTTATTATAAGAGTCAAACATTTTATTATATCCAAATATTTTAATGATTTATTTATTTGGCCAGGCAATATTGTCAAGTCAAAATGCATTACAGAAGGACGCCATATATGAATTTTTTGCAACATTTGGAAGTGGTTTATTTGTCAAAAATGGTATGTAATATATTATATGGGTGCTGTAGTCTATATACTTTACTCTTATTTAAACAATATAAGAATATATTTGAGACAATGGTTCTCAATCAGGATATCTTGCCCTATTTCTTGACCAGCATATCATTTAATTCGTGTTACTAGAAAACAATTTCTGATTGAATCTTAAGACAAACTGTTGTTTATTTAAAGGTATATGCACTGCAACCTGATAGATTAATTGTGATCCCCGGAGCTTTCTCAGTGCACTGCCGGCCTCCGAGCAGTTCTATAACTACAAACAACACTGCCCATCACTGGACAGTGATAGAAGATCTACATCTATAACTACTTGGACGCTGTAGATGCTTCTAGGTAGATAAAATCTTAGGGCAGCATGCTGGTTCGCACCCAGTACCTCAGCGATACTAGTCCAGCGCGCTACCACTAAGCTTATCCTTTTTCACTTCAATCTGTTGAGCTACACCTTATTTCCTGGGATTCTATCTGTCCGAGAATACTAAATTTTCTTGTTCCGGATCAGTAACGGATACTTCTTATCAATTCATTTAGACAGTTGACTTCAACTTAATGTTTCTGTCACGCACCAATCAACAAGTTTGTTGCGTGACAAAAACTTGAAGTTGAAGCGCTACATAAATTAATAGCCTTGCTCGGAAAATGGATGAGAATCCGAAACCCGACGGGAACTTGAAACGATGGGAGTCGCCATCTTGCTTTGACCGTGTTAACATCGTCTCTGCAATTGTGCGGTTTTTTAAAGTGGTTATAAGCAGTATTTTATCGTGAAATTTGGTGTGCGTATGCTTTTAAGGTTTTTTTCTAGTGTGTGTAAAGTTTCTTAAATATCGGGTGAGTGAGAAGTGTGAAATTAGTGAAAGTCGTGAGTAGGGTCTGGAACGTTCCATTGGATCAGCTTTTGGCAGTTTTGGGGGCTGGATTTAGTTGGAATTAGTACGGGTTAGTGCTTGTTAGGTGTTTTAAATATTTAGGTATTCTAAATTCTGAATATTTTGAATATTTTGGAGGAGTTTTTGCTTGAGTGAGAGAATTTGTGTGATTGCGCAATAAGGCGTAGTCATTGGGTGAGTGAGTTGTTTGAGAATTTGAGTGGCTTTTAGGCGGTATTTTATCGGGATTTTTGGTAGGTCTGGTGTTTTGAAGCTTATCCTTGCGTGTGTAAATTTGTACAATTATTGGTTGAGTGAAAAGTGTGGAATTAGTGAAAGTGTGATAGGAGAGCTTGGAACGTCCGTTGGATCTGCTGTTGGCTTTTTTGAGGACTGAATTCAGTGGGAATTAGTACAGGTTAGTGCTTATTTAAGTTTTTTTTTTTTTAAAGGTTTAGGTATTCTAGTGTCGAATATTTTTGAATATTTTGGAGGAGTTTTGCGTGAGTGAGAGGATTGGTGTGATTGCGTAATAAGGCTTATTATTGGTTGAGTGAGTGGTTCGGGATTTTAAGCGGTGTATAGGCGGTATTTTATCGGGTTTTTTGGTACAAGGGGTAGTTTAGGCTACAAGGATGGCCGAGGGGTCGTCCAGGACTGAGAGGGACATTGGGATGGAGGAGGAGGAAGAGGGGGTGACGATTCAGCGTGAGTTGGAGGCCATTGGAGAGGGCAGCCGGGGAACGCCGTGTTGTTTTTAACGAGTTGTTGGGTGAGCTCAGGAATAGGGATATGTCGGGTCTGGCCTTTATGGACGATCTTTGTATTTTAGTTGAAGGTAATTCGAGATTGGAGTTGGAAAGGAAGGGTACTTCTTATTCCACTTTTGTGTATGAATGGTGTGCGAGAAGGAAATTGTGGGTGAGTGAGGAAAAGTCTGCGGGTATGTTGTTGAAGGGGCGGCTGCATGTGGAAAGGCCGCCTTGTTTGGAGATGAGTGGCAAAAGGTTGAGAGTGGTAAAAGAGTATAGGTATTTAGGGGTGTGGTTGACCCCAGGACTTAGAATGGGTGTGCATGTGGAGAGAATGTGTGCGGACGTGGAGAGAAAGTGGGAAAAGTTGAGAAGACTGGCTGGAAAGGATTGGGGTTATGGTTTTAGAGAGATGCGATTGGTCTATAAAAGTGTAGTAGAGTCGGCTTGGTCGTTTGGTGCATGTTTCGTTTGGCCTAGGCTGATGAGTTCAGATAAGAAGCGGTTGGAGCAATGTCAGAGGCGTGTTCTTTTGTCGTTGGTTAGGGGTTATAGGACGGTTCCGACTTGTGCGTTGCCAGTTATGGTGGGGGTACTGCCGGTGATCTATAAGATGGAAGAAGCGGAAAAGAATTATTTGGTTCGTCGTGGGGCGAATGTGTATATAGGAGATAGGTTGGTCGATTGTGATGAAATCGAAATGGAGGGCATGGAAAGGATCAGAGTCAGGATTCGGGAGGATATCCTTCGAAGATGGCAGGAGGAGTGGCGGACGGGTACGAAAGGAAGACCGGTTGTTGACTTTATTCCGGATGTGAGCAAGAGAGTTCGGGAGAAATGGTGGACAGCTGACCATTACACGGTTCAGGTGATGACGGAACATGGTGCCGGTTTTTCGTATTTGTGCCGTTTTGGTAAGAGTGATAGAAGTGTGTGTGTGTGTGGCGCGGAAGATAGTGTTAGGCATAAGGTTTTTGATTGTGTCTGCGGAGATTGGGAACGTTTCTTGCTTAGGCGAGTGATGGAAAGATGTGGAGTGATGTGGCCGAACGAGTTGCGCGGGTGGTGCAATGAAGACGCGTGGCCGTATTTGGTGTCGCTAGCGAGAGAACAGTTGACATTGTATGGAGTGTATGGTGTGTAGTGATGGTTTTGTGTTGAGGTGAGTGTGTGTGCAGGTGTGTGACAAGTGTGCGTGCGTGCGTGTACATTAGAGTGCTGGTGGCGACTCGGCGTAGGTATGTGGCGACACCATCGCCCACCCTTCGGGGTGCAGTCAGCCTCTGGCTCTCTATGCGAGCCAGTTTTCCTCTCCCGTCCCACAACCTGTCCTTTTCCTTTCCTCTTGCCGGGTTACTGGCAAGTAGTCCTGGGTTACTGCACCTCTGTCTACGAGGCACTGGACAGGAATCAGTAGATGTTAACCATCGGGTGTGCGATCAGTCACACTATACTCGGTATCGAGTATGAAATACTGAACTACGGGCGCAAGCAGCGTCGATTTCCAGGCCCGATTGCTTGCGATTGAGGTCGGATTCGTAGTGGCCGTGGTCCCAACAACACCTCCAATGACTTCGGTTATGAGTTGAGCGGGAGGAGACTCGCAATATAAATTTAACCCCGGTGCCAGCCCGTAGCTGGAAGTGCACCTGCTAGATGTGCGCGGTCCACCGGAGCCTGCTAGAGTGCCTTCTCTAGCTTCCGGTAGTGGGGTGTGACCACTTTGTGGGATCACTCTGCGCGCTGGTTGAGCGTATCTCAACCTACCCGTAAATGGGTCAAGCGGGGGAGTGCCCGGGGTGGCACTTCTGCCTTGGAGAGGCCTTGCACTACAGCCTCTCCCGGGTGGTGACATCCTTCTCTTGTAAAACGACTCCGTGCTTGCACGGGGGGACTGGTATATCCGAAAGGATAGGAACGGTCTTTAAAGAACCCTTAGTACCGGAAGGGAACAGGCAGAAGGGAGGAATGTCCGAGAATACTAAATTTTCTTGTTCCGGATCAGTAACGGATACTTCTTATCAATTCATTTAGACAGTTGACTTCAACTTAATGTTTCTGTCACGCACCAATCAACAAGTTTGTTGCGTGACAAAAACTTGAAGTTGAAGCGCTACATAAATTAATAGCCTTGCTCGGAAAATGGATGAGAATCCGAAACCCGACGGGAACTTGAAACGTAAGCGTGCTTCGACGGATTGACTCCAAAATGGTACCTAGCAAGCCGAACTATCCCCATATACACTTTATTTGTTTGTAAAGACAAATAGCAGTTTATCAATTATTAATGCCACAATTTTACTTTATATCCCCAATTTTATAAGAGTTGCCGGAAACGTACTTCCAAACATACTAAAACAATCTTAAAAAAAAGGTGAGAACCATTGTTATTTTGCATAATTACATCATAATAATAATAATTTAATCTTATAATTATGTTTAGATCGAGAGTGGCAAGAATTGCGTAAACCATTGGATAAACTGCTTACGAAAAAAATGATTGAATCAAATTTGGAAATGTTCTGCAATAAAGCTTTAAAATTTTGTGAAGTATTAAATAAATATGCGGACACTGGAAAAGTGTTTAATGTAAGACATTATGTAGCGAATTTTGCTGTGGACAGTTTGAGTGGTAACTATGTCTATAAAGTAATATAAGGTTTTTAAATCTTAAGAAAAAAAGATTAGGCGACATAAAAATAAGACATAATAAATAAACTCTGGACAAAAGTATTGCATAAAATTTCAAAATATTATAACTTGAAGTTGAAACGTCTTTTCGTATTTTTTGTATAAATTCATGTTGTTGAACTCTAATCTAAAGGAAAAAAGATTATCTACCAAAAATTTAAGAACTACCTAGTTTTATTACCCAGAATAAATAATAAAGCTCAAAAAAAAAAAAAAAAATCGGTAAAATTCAAAATTAATATGGTTCTTATTTATTATCACTTCTTCATTTTTTCCAAATGTGTTTAGGATACTTCCTCTTGCTCTGATAACTGCAGCAAGCCTCCTTGGCATTTAAGAGATTAGATATTGGATAACCTCTTGAGAAATCTCATTCCATTCTTCAAAAACTGTGGTACGTAGTACCTTGAGAGAGCTAGGAGCAATCAGGCGAAGTCTGAGCTGTCTTCCAATTGTGTCCGAAAGTTATTCTATTGGATTTAGGTCTGGACTTGTCGGTGGAGAAACCAAACGTCGAATCCCAACATCCTGTATTCAAGGACAACTTGAGCATCTGGCACTGTCCTCCATTAATAGAAAATCATCAACAACTCTTTCAGAAATTGGCACACCATATCGCTGAAGAACCTCTACAAAGTACTTGCGGGCATTTAGCGTCCCATTTTCCAAGATATGCAAGTCTGAACGTCCGTCAAAACGTTTGCCTCCCCAAATCATAACACCGCCTCCACCAAAAGCCACTCTTGGAGAAATGTTAGCCTCTGCATATCCCTCAACTTGAGGCCTCCAAACTCTTCTATTTCCACCTGGAGAATGTAGGGTGAATCTCGACTCATCTGTGAATAAAACATGTCTTCAATCCTCCACATGTCCAATTGACATGTTCTCGTGAATGCTGCAGTCTGGCGACTCTATGTGCTCTGGTGGGAAGAGGGTCAAGTGGCGGGTATCCTGGAAGCCAAGTTTGTTTCATTTAACCTTCTTCGACAGTTCTTCTGAGATATGGACTTTTTGGACATCAGTAATCAAGTGACGTAATTGATTGCTAGTGACGAACCTGTTCCTTAACACATTCAGATGAATAAATCTCTCGTCTGTCCGAGTTGTGCTTTTGGTAAGGCCCGTGGCAGTTCTTGTGGAATATCTCCCAGTCTTCCTGTGGCGCATTAACATTCTTGAAACAGTCGATTGGTTCATTACTAGACTCTGAGCAATAATTGACTGCTGGACCCCTTCTTAATACAATGTTACCATATCTCCTGCAATTTTTTCCGAATAATTACCAAGAAGAGGCATTTAAAAAAATAGCAAAACTAAAAAAGAACTGACAAGAAAAAACTCAACAAAAATGTGAAGAAGAGAGAAATTGCCACAAGCAGTGAGAGTGATGAACTGGGATTATTACCGTGTTTTCAAGAGTTCACAGAATTAGTCATTTAAAACATTAACAAATGGTTAAGTACCGTATTTCTCTTGGATCAGAGTCCATTCACAACGAATCCACAAAAAAAAAGTGTAGTAATAGTTTGTATGTTCTAATTTCAACATTTTTGAAATTGTATGCAATATTTTTGTCGATAAATTTTA
The DNA here is from genome assembly GCA_011037195.1 of Triatoma infestans. NCBI lineage: Eukaryota > Metazoa > Arthropoda > Insecta > Hemiptera > Reduviidae > Triatoma > Triatoma infestans. Next base: position 23,556 of record JAAEAF010004385.1, read on the forward strand.
GCATTCCAAAAAAAAAAGTTGTGTACTGATCCCTGAGGTTACCCGAATGTTCGCGGCACATGCTGATGATCGAACTTCCTCTAATGAAAAGAAAAGTAGCAGATCATTCTTCATGTAACTCAGAAATATCAAATTTTTTATTAAGTCTTTAACAAGTTATTGGACTGAACTGTCCAAATTATTCTCTTATTAAAGTAAAAGCGTTTCGGTACTGTTACATTTCCCCAATTCTTACCTTTGCGTAATTCGGTTTTTCTACTGGAGCAATTTAAAATCTGGATATAGAAACAAACTTCAAATGGAAAGGGAGCTTATAATGATTATCTCGAATAAAAAACCAAACCTGGTCAGGCTATATACTTCAAAACGGGCACATTAGATCCTAAAAATATTTTATTTCAATGTTTTCGTTTTAATTATATTTTAAATTTATAAAAGAATATATCTGATTCTTGTTCATTTATTTGATGGCCTCCTCGTAATGTTACGGCAACTCCCATAGAGCGCGCCACACAGTTTAAGAACGCTGAGATAACGAAAGAGACCACTCTGGTCAATTCTACTCTCTTCACTTACATATTCTCTGCTATAATTCCAGCAGTTTACTTTTTCTGATATATCTTACCTTCTAATTACTCTAAATTCTCCAGTATACCACTACTAACAGACAATTTCAATACATTACCTCATCGACTTTCATACTTGCAATATTACACTCAAAACTTAAATATTATTTTACATATTGTTTCACTTAGAAACACTCACATTCAGAAAATAACAAATTCTTACTGCTTAAAACTGACTGGAAGCTGAATATACTTAACCAGGACGTTTTCCTCTCGAAGTTCCCTTGCAGAGTGCGCCGATGCCAAAGCTTACTCCATCCTTTTTGGAGGGATGGATGTTGTGGCTGTTATTAGAAGTAGTGTGAAGGCCATGTTGGGACTTGCTGTTAGCACTTCTACCGCGATACACCACGCTGTTATCGAGGTTTGGAACTTCCCTATGTCAGTGGGAAGCGTCAATGCAACACCTGTCAATAGCCCAGAAGTAGTCTGAGGTTCCAATTGCTCAATTTCAGCTTGTCTTCAATTATCAAGGGGAAGTAGGGCAGTTAATCAACCGCCTGGATTTAGATCCTCGAAAGGAAATCTGGTACACTTTGGAGTATGTAGGATAAGGCAGACACTTCAGGAAGGGACGTTTGTTGAATGGGCAAAATGCAAGTGGCAGTGGATCGGTGTTCATCATTTTAAAGGATCTCCGTAATGTAACCGATTAATTGTCAAGAAACAGTTGGTTTTCTGGCTCGGAATGGATCGATGCCATAAAATTGAACGCCAACTACGATACCCTTAGTTCCTCGCAAACTCCGCATGCTACGTTCCTGGTTTGGCAACCAGGTGGCAGGACCGCAAATGCGGCTGGGAATCAGAAATACCAGTTCACGTGCTAGGCAATATTCAGAGTAACATTTCTCACTTGACATCACCACCGAATAAAGCACGCATTGATGGAGCATCCAAATGATAAAGGCTATGAATGATGCAAGGGTGTATGGCATGGTCACCGAGGGATCAACAAGGTATGGAGGTATCGTAACGTTCAAAAAAGGATGAAAAGAAGACTAAGAATGGACCGCCAACACCTGGCACAAGCGAAAATGTAGACTGCGCTAGATGGATTGAGTGATGAACATTGCTTACAATAAAAATTGTAGAATTCGTCGTTGGGTGTAAATTCTCGGAAATACTATAGTCGGCTTTCTTTTCTCTTTTTGAAGCGGGGAGCCGATGCAGTGCGACCTTTTATCCGTCTATTGTGCTATGCCCCCTGGGTGCCGCAGGCTTGGCCACAGCACCCGAACAGATGTCCCAGCTGAACACCCGTTTTACACCACCTGCATCAGTCTGATATCCCTAAGGAACCCCAGTAACCTGACGGGCTCTAGAGAGGATAATCCTCCTCATCCAACTGGTAGCTACCCAGGTTCTTGAACCTTCTCTGAATGGCAGCCTCGCAGTCTGTTAGGAGATAAAATGGAGTTTCCTCCAGGTCCCCACAGAATCTCCATGAGCTATCACTTTCCAAACCCAGCTTCACCAGGTGTCCTCTAAGTCGGCAATGCCGCGTGAGGAAACCCTTATGAATGCGGTGCTTGTTCTTGCTCAGTTCAATGCAGGCCTCCGATCTTCGTCGGTTATAATTTCCCAAGCAGATCTTGGCCTGCCGCAAACCGGGGAGGGGGTACCAGAGTTGAGATCTCCTCGTCTCCTCTTCCCTCCTAAGTTCTTCCAACAGAACTGGTCGCTAACCCCACAAAAAGTTTCCGGCCCTAGAAGTGAGGTCGTAGCGCCTATCTTGGCCAGGGCGTCGGCCATCTCATTCCCTTCAATTCCAACATGCCCCGGCACCCACCAAAGCACAACTTTGTTCCTCCTGCCTAGATTATTAAGTTTATCTAGGCATTCCCAAACCATTTTAGAGTTGATAAATGATGCACTCAGTGCTCTAATGGCTGCTTGACTATCGGAAAGGATAACAATCTCCGGCTTCCTATCCCTTATCGAGGTTAAATTGTACACATCTTCCAATAGCGTATATCTCCGCCCGGAAGATGCTGTGAAATTTACCCATGGGTTGCGAGTGGTTGATCTTTTGACCAATCATCCCCCCCCCCAGTTCCCTCGAGGGTCTTAGACCCATCAGCATACCATTTAATGACATGTTCCTTAATGCCTAACAGAGCGGATCTTTTGCTCCACCCGACGTTTGGTGCCCAGCTTCAACGAAAAATTTTTAGTGAAGTTGTATTTCTTAATCATACCATCTCTAGGGAGGTGCCCGAAGAGCGAGCCCAAAGGTGAGGATAAAAATTCCCTAACCCCAGCCCCCCTCTATTCTGCGCCACCCCTAAAGATACTGAAAACTGCTCCCTTCACCGCCTTTTTCACCGCTAGGTGCAGAGGTGACAGATTGAGCGTAACCTCCATCCCGGCGTTGGGACAAGTCCGCATTGCCCCCGTCATGCATAAGCATGCAAGCTGCTGTACCTTGTCAAGAGTCCTCAACTGATACTGCTTTGGTCTTGCTAAACCATGCCACTGCGCCTACGTGATGACTGGTCTTGACCGCCATCCTCCAACATATGATGAGGGCGCCAGTGGCCTTACTAACAATTGATTTAATGTGTTTCTTCCACAAGAGTTTACTACCAAATGTTACCCCTAGGTACTTAACCTCCTCTTCCCAATTCTTCTCCAGCTAGCTGGATACTTTTCAGGCGAGGAAGCGTTCTCTTCCTAGTGAAGGGTATCGCAGTGGTTTTCGTTGGATTAACCTTCAACCCCACTGAGTACACCACCCACTAGTAATATCTAGCCCCCTCTGTATTATGTCACAGAGGGTTTCTTCAAACGTCCCTCTAGCAATAATGACGACATCGTCGGCATATCCCTGTCAGGAAATGCCGAGGTCCGTCAGCTTGCAGAGGAGGTCATCCACCACCAGGCTCCACATTAGGGGGTGACAAAACCCCCCTTGCGGACAGCCACGAGTAGTGCGGAAGCGGATGGTCCGTGAGCCCACCTCTGTCTCTACCCTTCTATGTCCAGATAGGCACAGATAAGTCCGTTTCCTTAGCGTCTAAAGTCCTTTGGATTACATCTGTCAGCAGATACAGAGAAGTATCCGTCGACCTTCCCGCTCGATATGCATGCTGACAGGGGAGCAATGTCACCTCTATCCTGATATAATTTTCCACGGCCTTCTCCATTGTCTTTAGAAGAAAAGACGTAAGGCAGATAGACCTAAAGACTTGGGCATGGTGGCGTCTCTTTTCCAAACCTAGGGGATAAAAACCACCGAGGCCCTTCTCCAGGCCTCGGCATATACCCGAGTGCCAAGCTACTCCGAATGATCCTAACCAGGTGTGGAAGAACCTTCTTTAGGCCATTTTGTAGAAGGGCAGGGAAGACCTCATCCACACCAGGCGACTTGAAGGGCTGAAAATTGTTTATTGCCCATTCTATTCTTGTTGGCGTACAGATAGTTCTGGCCACCTCCCAGTCATTCCTTGTCTGTCTGCTGGGCCTTATCGTATCAGATCCATCCGCTGGTGGCAGGCTCCCCAGGGAAGAGCACGTTGCTCCCCTTCCTGCTTATAACTGCCATCAGGTCTTTAAATGGTGACATCGTTGCTCCAAAACCATGCTTGGCCGTTGCCTTATGCAATCTGGCCGCCACGGGTAAAGAGCTAATGTCCTTCCAGAATTTCCTATAACTGAATCATTTAGCCTTCCTAATCTCCTTGTTGTAGGTAGTAAGCGCCGGCGTAGCTCTGCCAATCTCCAGTGCGCACTTTATTGAACTATTGAAGAACTTGCGCACTTTAGATCTTAGATTGGACAGATCCCTGCTCCATCAGAGGGCATCTCTACAGCAAAGAAGTCTACTCACGGGTCAGCTGTCTTCAAAAGCGCCTACCATCGCCCCTTTCAGCTCCTCTACCCTGTGCTCCAGCTCCAAACGACGCTGCGGCACCCTCGCAGTGTCGATTCGATTTAGAGCGCAGCCCAAATTGGTAACAAATTCCTCCTAATTTGTAAGTCTGGGGTTTCTCCACTCCACTCCCACATTGCCAAGCCCCTCCATATTGAATGTAATAATTCGATGATCTGAATGGGAAGGCTAGTCCGTGACTTCCCAGCTCCCAAAACTGCCTGATGCTAGGACTGCGGAAAGTAATGTCCAAAACCTCCTCCCTTACTCTAGACACAAGAATAGAATATAAGCGGTGGGGGGGAGCCTCATTCCACTGCGATCTACAAGTCGAGGTCTATTGTGGATCCCCTTAAGTTACAGAAAGCCCCCAGCTTTGCCCTCCTAATTAATCCTAGCAAATCTGAGAGCTGCTCCGCCATGAAGCTTTCAGCTTCGGGATTGCCCGTCCCCAATTAAAGAAACCTAATCCTAGACACAAACTTAGGTGACTAACCAACATTAAAAATGTCTAGGTTATATTATATAGGAAAAATAGACGTTCTACCGTTCAAGGCAGGAGGGGTATATTATATGAAAAAAAGACAAGTTTTTTATATAATATACCCCTCCAGCCCTGAATCCGGAGAGGGATGGTGTGTTACAGTCTTAGGTTACCGTCTTAGGCATCTTGTTGTGGGGATGGGCTGTCTGGTTGGAGGTGGAAAGAAAATGGAGTCATCGGTTTGGATGATAGCTTAAGGAGTGGGGGTAATTAAGTCATAGATTTGGATGATAGGTTAAGGAGCGGGGGGAGAAGGTAGAGTCATCGGATTGGATGATAGATTAAGGGGTGGGGGTGCAAAGAAAATGGAGTCATCGATTTGGATGATAAGTGAAGGTGAGGGGTAAGTGGGCGTGGCTTAAGTGCTCGTTCGATTCGATGATTAACCAGTAGGAGAGGAGTGGGGGAAGTGGGCGTGGTTTAAGTGTTCGTCGAGAGTTATGATTGCTAGGTGGGGAAGTATGGGGTTAAGTGTGCGTGGTCAAAGTGCTCGTCCAGTTCGAAGATTGGTCGTTGGAATATGGGTGGGGGTAGTGGGCGTAGCTTCGGAGTGGTGGAGATGGAGCGGAGGAGTGGGGATGGAGCGGAGGGGTAGGGATGGAGCGGAGGGGTAGGGATGTAATGTAGCGGTAGCTACCCGCCTAATTTCAGATTTAAATTTCTTTAGTCTATTCATGGATATTCCCACATACAGCTAGGGCTTCTCTTCGGTCGACTATATACGAGCCCCGTATGATACAGCAAGGCCATTCATTACTCCTTGATGCGGCCCGGTTTAAGGCACCGTTATACTACAGACTGTATTACGCTCTGGCGGCAAACCTACATGGGCACGGTATGCATAACACCCGTTTTAGGGGGGTGTCTCTGAGGCTACTTTGGGGGCACCACCTCAGATGACCAGCGGGTACACCCCTAATCACCGGGGGCTTTTATCGACGTCCAGGTCTAGATCCGCCAAATTTAGTTTAAAGTGGGGTCACCTCGAGAAGGATGGAGTAACACTAGATGCTGCGTTCGGACGGTCTTGACGTGTGCCTGATGAGGTGAAGCCTGCTATTCACCCTGGAGCTTCCTACACAGAGAGGTGGAAAGCCCCTTGAATCCATAGTCGGCTTTTGCCTATCGCCATCAAAATTTTAGAGACAATAATATTTCATCTTAAAGAGTACGGTGTGAAAGAAATGAATCACACAAATACTAAATTAAAATGATAAATAATTAATTGAAAATTACTTTCCACTGAACCAATGCAATATACATTTTAGTGTCAAGTTTTGGATACAATATGAATGAACTAGAGAAAGATAAACACAATTTAGGAGAAGTATCCGAAAGGTGAGCAGAGATAGATATCTCCATTTAAATAATAAATCCAAATGAAACTAAAATTAATGAGGCAAAATATTTTTCTATTTTTGTATTTAATAGTTGTTTGTTTGTAGAATAATTGACAGGATCATGCTACATATTATAATGTTCCCTTTCTACATTGGGGCAAAATATGCAACTGTACGTTTGAGAAAATATACCAAACCACTATGGGATGCAGCTAATGAGGTAAGCTTAAAAATTAGATAAATATTGAAAATTAGTGATATATATATAAATTTGGGCTACTCTAATCCTAAGTTGTAGCATAAAGTCTTTGGGCAGTCTATTGTTAATGAATATTGTGTTAATGAATTATTTTGTATATTTTAATTTAAGGTGCGTCAACATCTATGGTCATTGGCGCCCTTAGGCTTCTCAGTGCACTGCCGGCACCCGGACAGTGGTCTCTCGTTACAAACAACTGTCATCACCAGACAGTGAGCTATAGAGGCTCGTGGGAAGAAAAATTTAAGGGTAGCACACCTCGACTTGAACCGGGGTCCTCCGCGTGGGAATCCAGTACTATAACCACTTGGCTACTCCCTTCCTTTCTTTCCTTTATTCTTTTGTATTAAGTTTAAACATCACAAAATTTTATGCTAATTTCAACATTACGTCTGTTGATTGACATACTGGACAAAGCTTAACTACATAGAAACAGTTCCCATACTAATTACATTATTATTAAATTTTTGGAAATCTGGAGTAATAAAGAAGGCTACTGTCACAACATGGCCACTACAAGCATAATGGCCCCCCGGTTCCATCCACTATTTAGCCACCTTAGAAAAATTCTCGTATGAAACACCTGCAATAATATCATTAACCGCATTAATTTTTTTTATTCTGAAATTGAAATTAAAAACTTCATTTATTGGCATTTAAACAAGGAAATTTCTGTTCAGTTGCCCTGACATAAGTATAAAGGAGATTCGGGTAGATGTTGGTATCATTGAGCAGTCATAGTTTGGTTGAGCTATGGCAGGTATCATTTGAATGTAACTATATTGCAATCTAAAATGCAGCACCACTAAATTGAAACAACTCAAACTACACTTGAAATATTACGTTTCTTATAACACAGTCATAAGAATCGTTCTCAAATACTTTTCCTTTTGTTCTCAGATGCTACAAGGAAGAATAGAGAATAAGAAAGTATTGGGAGGTAAGTAACCTACAAATTTAACAAAGTATTATCAATGTTTTTCACAGTTTGCCAAAATTTGTAATTGAAGTTCAAGATTAATATTGTAATTAAAAAGTTAGTCAACATGACTCACATTACTCTTAATCACAGTGATATTTTTCCGTGGTAGATACTTCATTTGTAGGTATTGACCAGTTTCTGACTTTCGCCCAACATCGGGATGTCTTTATATTCAGTGAAATTTGCACAGAGCATCATCAGTTTTACGCTGTATTAATATGTATTTTATTTTGGCTTAACATGGTTAGAAAGGGTTCTTCATACCTACGGTGACAGTATTATTGTGTTGAGAAAATTACGATAATCCAATAGCCCATGAATCTCCTACCTGTTGTTTCTGATATAAGTGCAAGATTTTCAAGAAATACAGTATAAATAGGAAACGAGCTGTGTAATTATTGTTACAGATCTTACGGGGGAAGTTATTAAATGATACTATTGATGAAGACCTGTTGTTGTGAGGGAATGAAATAAGGCGGATCTATTCCCGAAGGCACTATTGATGAAGAAACTATTTTAGTTGAAATATATGAAAAATATTGTACGGACGTGTGCTAGCTAATGGCTATTAGGATTTAAAACAAGATTTATATATAGCCTCAAGACAAAATTAGATAAATTTAACAATAAGAAGTTTGTTGATAGCCGCGACGAGGAACCGCAGGTTGGACTTAAAAGAGGTTCCGCGACAGGATATCTATTTCTATACATAGGCATGAAACATAGGGCAGTTTCATCCTATGTTAGAAATAATACTCCCTCCCATTTGGCTCCATGATGAAGCCAAACAGAAAGTCAAATTTCTGTGTATTTTTATTTTTTATATCCTGTTCACACACACATACAAATATATGCGCGCAACCACACACACTAACACACCCACACACACACACACAGACAATTTTCTAAAAATAACTTATTCTGACGAAAACTTGACATGAATGCAATACTTCATGTAACTAGGATTAAGCGAAAGTATAAAGACAAATAACTGTTAGCGGTTAATCTTAATCTATGCTAGGATATTGATCGTTCATTTAATCTGCAAATAAAAGTTACTCAAAAACAGTTCACAGAAAACACACACACCAATTGAAAATAAATAGAAAATTGTTAATTATACGCTTTACAAATATATAAATGACATGAGTTTTGCACCATTTAGGAGAGTGATGTCTTATTTTTAGAAATGAACATTATTATCTTGTTCCATTCAGAATTACCTTCTCTACTAAATTATTGCAATGTTATCAAGTTTTCCATCATTTAAAAACGAATACATATTGAGGTAGACCCAACCATTCCATGGATACATAGGATAATATAAAAGTTCTGAAGGTGTGTATCAGCCTATCAGTCCAATTGACATAATTTTATAAATATTTGCAGAGGAAATGGAAGGAAAATACACCTTTTATTCGGATTTTCTAATAGAAAAAGCGATTAAAGACAAGCTATCCTTGGATGAAACCGGAAGATTAGCTGGAGACTTTCTTGTAGCTGTAAGTAATGCATTATTCTATCTGGGAGGTATATTAATATTAAATATTAAATTAATAGGGAAAATATTCTAATTTGCAGGGCTTCGATACATCTACTACAACAATATCACATGCATTGTTATTGTTGGCCATGTTTCCTGAACATCAAGAAGCTGTATACCAAGAACAATTAGATGTTTTAGGAGATGATCCTGAAGTGGTACCAACATGGGAACAACTATCCAGAATGAAATATTTAACCAGAGTATTAAAGGAAGTTATGCGACTTTATAGCCCACCTGCTATACTCAGGAAATTAACCAGCGATATAGACCTAGGTATGGAATGTATATCCTTAATTTTTGAGTAAGTCCATCAAATTCTTTTGGCAATTTCCTTCTCCATAAAAAACCGCTCCCTGTAGCCGAATTCTGTTTAAAACATTTGCAATTTTAGCTTGAAACTGCATATACTAAAAGTAAAACGCAAATTAAACTAATAATGCCAATTTATTCAGTCGGGCATAAAGTTCAACATCCAAATTAGGTTTCGTGGGGGGGGGGTGCTGAAGCAACCAGTTTATCCTTAAAAATGTTAAAGAATATAAAGTTCAGCAGTAGGCGGGGCTCGAACAACGGTCCTGCAATTTACAATTCCTTGCTTATAACCACTACACTAACACCCGCCGCAACTGCACATACTATCTACACCCAGTGGCGGTTACTGGTATTCGCGATTGCGCGACTGAACCCCCCCGGTATTTAAAAAAAAAAAAAATTAAATAAAAAGTAACAAATTTTCATATTTCAATTTCAAATAAATATTTTCATTTTTATATTATCACAGTAAAAATTGTATATATTGCCTGATATCAAATTCAAATCCATGTAATGAAGTGAAAAAATGTTTGTCAAATCCGAGAATCCGACATAAAAGCATGGAACGTATATCAGTAGAGGAGCTAACTCTAATATCTTGTTTAATGGATTGTGCACTGTAGTGAATTGTAGTATAATACATATACATTACAGGAGATCTATAAAATGTAGGAAGTTGGGGGCTTACAGTTTGGCGTCGCGCTGGAGAATTTTATATATATATATTTATATGTATGTAGTATAGAAATGCATGTATTTCTTATATTCTTATTAACTTTTTTGAAATAAGAATAGAGTTTGCGAGTGCGTTGAACGTTCAACGAACTTACCCGATATTACCCGAAGTTGTTTGCACATTCCACATTTCCCTCTAACGGCGTTACTCATATTCGTTATTTTTTATGATGTGCCAATGAGTGGATATTTATAAAAATTTGACGTTGGTATTGGTACTTAAAACATCACTAAGATATATGACCCAACAAAGAATCGATGCTAAGTCATTGACATTGCCTTTGAACCGAAACATTTAGATTATAAAAATTTCCGTTAAGTTAACCACATAATTTTCGAACTCAAAATTATGGGTACAACACTTTTTTTCACAGTACCTCTCTGGGTGAACAGTGACCGATTTATTGTTAATTTAACATATTCAATTGTAGTGGAGGGATGCAAGTTTTTACAAGGCTCCTGGCTTACTTCATGATTTCTATCTAGGTAAGCTCCTAATAATGATAGGCAATGTATGCAATGTAAAAACAAAATGTTGAACCCCCACCTATCCAAGTCAGGAGGTGCCACTGTCTACACATATAAAACCCATGCACTTTTATTTGTGTCATGGTTCTAGAAAAATTCATATTTGGAGGATTATTTTGTGGGAGTACTTGTAATGGAATCGTTTGATGTGTGATTCCTGGAGTAGCAGATGTCTTGAAGAGGGCGGAAGTTAGTTTGAGAGATTTTGGGAAGTTAGTGCTCGAATAATTAAACGGTTTATATAAAAATAACTATAATTGAACAATACTTTGAACGTTAGAAATGGTAACTAATAATTATAATAAAATACTTAGTAATAAATAGAAGATAAATTAGAATGATAAAATAACTAACTAAGATGCACAACTAAGAGAATGATAAGTCTGAATATCACTGTAAATTGCCGCTCGGGTATATAGACGTGCTCGTTTGGCCGTAGATGATATAATAATTGTCTCGTCGTATATGATAGAGTTTATATAATACTGTTGTTCACACTCACATCAAGACATCTGTCCTAGTGTGCGACCTTCGTAGTTTGGTGACCTTATTCAGGTCAGTTCAGTGGCCAACCTTATCGCGGTGCATGCTTATTGACGTACAGTATTGATGAAAAGGCTTTGTTAATCGTTTGTTTGGCCGCGGCTGTTTTGAAGCCGGCGGCCAACTAGGTCGCAGGTTTTATTAGTGCCACTCTTTGTTAAGGTAGCAGCTGGCTGGAACCACTAGTTGTAAATTATTATTTCTTTGGTGTTTGACTTTGCCGATGTCAATGAATTTGCCATGTCATTACATAGTCAAGTTAAATTTTCCTCTGAAATGCCATTTAAGTATAACTTATTGTTAGACTACAATAATAGTATTTTAGAATTGGAAATTTGAAGAAAGCCTTGAGTCCCTGAGCCTGAACCGAAAGTGTGGGCAGGTTTCTAAACTCCAATGATTTTCTTTAAACTTAGAATGAGACAACTACCCAGCTATTTAATCTAGCGTGAAACACTCGCATGATGTTTTCCGAACTCTAATGATTAAAATTCTAAATGACAAATAATCTTCAAACTGGGAACTTTTACGAAATGTTCTGCTCTAACATAAATAAAGAAGTTTCGGAAATACATGCTAGTCTTCACTATTAACACAGGGAGTAATTGAATATGGTAATATACAGAAAACTTCATATTTTACACAATTACTAAATTCCATGATGTAATTAAAACTTAATTTTTTAAGATTGTTGCAGTGAAACTATTATCGTTTCTGATTTACAGGAAAGTTCAAGTTTCCTGAAGGAGCTACACTCTATATATCGTTTTATAATTTGCATAGAAATCCAAATTTTTGGTCACACCCAAATGAATTCTATCCAGATCATTTTTTACCTGAAGAGTGTGCCAAAAGACCTAAAGATTGTTATTTTCCTTTCAGCTGGGGACCAAGGTCTTGTCCAGGTAAATACATTTTTATTTTTCTTGTTAATGATTGGGCCGAGAGTGCTGATATTAGTTCATACATTCAGCAGGAAAAATGGCTATCTTTTCTCTCAGTGAGTTTATTTTTGAGAAGTTGTTTCAGATTTTTCTGTATATATATTTTTTTTACGCCATCACTTCGGCTATTCAACCATTCTACTTTGCACGGCCAAAAATATAAAAAAGTAGCGACTTATGTTGTTCGTTTAATTGGATATCTAGGGGGCACGTGAGAACAATCTTGGACGCAAACAATTTCACCCCTTCCATATCTAATTTTCTCCATTTTCATTTTCTGACATTGACATTAATCACTTACATTCCATACACAATATGTATACAAAAATGGTAATCACCAAGCACTTCCGTAATTTTATTATATATTAATTTTCTGGTATTTTTAATAAAGAATGCCCATCAAAAAACAATGTTCTTGCATTTAGTTTTTATTTTCTGTCTTATATTCTAACTATCGACCTATTAGTTTTGTCTACGGAAAATGTGTTTAATTTAAAAATATACATTCTTTGTTACAGTAGTAAATTTTTATATTGTCGTGAAATGTTTATCTCAAATAAATTTGTTGAGAGAAAGAGTAGATTCATCGTATATTTACATAAGATAATTATTTTTTACTCTCTCTAACTATTGTTAAAGGATGTACTTTCTGTTTATAGTAATCCTTCATTTTTGTCTGCGGAAAGTGTTTAATTTAAAAATATATTTTGTTTGTTGCAGTTGTATATTTTTATATTGCCGTTACACCTGAAATGTTTATCTCAAATAAATTTGTTGAGAGAAAGAGTAGATTCATCGTATATTTACATTAGTTCATAGTAAATATACTCTCTCTAACACATTATTTTTTACTCTCTCTAACTATTGTTAAAGGAAGTATAGCGATCGTGCCATAATTATGAAATTGATTTTTCACCGGAAATATCCGTTTTGAGGTCGCCGGAGTCCGAAAACGTGGTTTTTAAAAAAATGGTATATGTGTGTATGAAATGAATATCCCAGAAACAAAAAGTTGCAGAGCTCAAACTTGGTATTCCTTTTAGGAACTACCTCCGCATCAGGCACAAGATTTCTGGAAAAATCCATCAACTAGAAGTGCCACTTTACTCGAAAATGGCTTAACGATATTCTTTGAACTCGTTATATCTCCGGGAAAATTCATTTAAAGGCACTTTTGAGGGAGAAGATTCGTTATGGTTCCTGATTAGAGGGCTATTTTAGTTTATTCAGATTCTGTCATCTAAATAGTATTAATTAAAATTAAATTTGTTTTCATATACCCAAGTTTGATGAAAATCGGGTGACCGGGAATGCCACTTTACTGAATAGCTTTTTCAGTTTTTTCCGATTTTCACCATACAGTTTTAAATATTAATAAGAACTGTGAATATGAAGAAAATTTACCATTTCGTATAAGCAAAGTCTTGTGAGTGTTTCACAACGGTTTTTTATCTGTTTGCAATAAAAAAACGATAGAAATATTTATTATTTAATTTTCAATTGGTGACATCTATTTTAGGTAGTGTTTATGCGATGATAGTAAACAAGATACTAATTTCTACAGTAATTAGAAACTACAAGGTTGAAACAGATTTAACATTTGAACAATTAGTGTATAAATACTGCTTGCTATTGGAAGTCAGCCAGGGATATCTGATCAATATTAAGCGAAGAAGTTCACCAAATAATTAAACTTTTATTTCAAAATGAACATGAATATTTTGTTTTTAAATACAACTGAATGATGTATATTTCACTGTAATTACATTTTTGAATTCTATGTGAAAATAAATTTTATTTTTAAGGCGATTGTTTTTTAGTACCCATCATGATTTTTAGGAAATTATTTTTTGTTTTGCCTCTGGTGCTTTTGAAATTATACATAATATTTTTCATAGAATTTATGCTTAATTTGTTTGCGGTATTTAAAGCAATAAAGATTCATTTATATATTTCATTAAATATTTACAAAGGAAATTGAAGGAAAATATACCTTTTATGCGGATGTGCTAATAGAAAAAGCAATTAAAGACAAATTGTCCTTGGAAGCATCCGAAAGATTAGCTGGAGACTTTCTTATAGCTGTAAGTAATGCACATTTTTCCCTGATCATAGATATTATAAAAAAGAAAACAGAAAACTAATTGCAGGGATATGATACATCTAGTGTTACATCGTCACATGCCTTGCTATTATTGGCCATGTTTCCTGAACATCAAGAACCTGTATACCAAGAACAATTAGATATTTTAGGAGATGATCCTGAAGTCGTACCAAAATGGGAACAACTATCCAAAATGGATTATTTGACCTGAATATTGAAGGAAGTTATGCGACTTTATGGTGTACCTGCTACATTCAAGAAATTATCTAACTAAATAGACCTAGGTGTGCAATGTGTATATTCAATAATTTTTTTTTTTCAGATGATATTTGATATTCTCTTGATGATTTTTTTATACAAAATAGTTATCGAGACTAATTTTCCTGCCAAGACTCTTTGGACTTTAGTCTCTTAGTGTTAACTGAGTCTAATGTCTTCTCCTAAGTTCACTTTTCCTACATCCAACCTTCAGTTTACTCTACCTCCCTACCACCTCATTGAACATGTTTTTTGCCTACGCATCGAATACAAAATTTTACACTTATTTTTTTAAAATATAATGATTTATAACACATAAACTAAAATCATAAAAGCTTCGTGTTTCCCATCGATATTTATTATAGAAATTAATTAAATCATTGTTAGTGTTCGATCGCGATCTATATGAGGGATTAATTCTCTGACCTACCTTTTCACTGTAACATAACGCGCTCTTTTCCTTTGTTGTTTCTGCCGCCGGCGAAATTTTCACATACTTCCCTCTCTTTTCTGTTCCATTATTATCATGGCTCTTCTGACTGTTGTGAAGTACATAGTGTGAAGTCTCTGTGTGTTAATTCGCCGTTCACTTTTTATGTGCATCAATTGCTGTTTTCGTCTGTTTTGTTTCGCCTTAGCGAGTGTATTTACTCTCCTAGCGTACTCATCCGGTGTAAGCATATCTCTCTTTGTGAGTATTAACTTGATTTACGCTTTCTTCACATTCAAGAAGAACACATCTAATTTCATCGCCTTCTCGATTTCAAGACTTTCTTCAGCGTCATCCATTGACATCATACTGCACTCCCTCATCATTCACACTTACAACATTGACACCTAAACTACTTTCCCACGCCTCATTTACACCAGCCCCTTTACGTCACTTCACCGCAGTCCAACGCCGACACTCTTGCTTCCGCTTACATCATCTTCGAGGTGAGTTCAGATTTATATATCTTTCTGTCAATAATTGTCTCTTCTCTTACCTTATCCCTCACATAACATAATTACTTCTGATTTAGTATATTTTTATATCTTCTATTTTCATACTTACGTTGGTCGTTATTTGCGCTTCGGGGTACGCTCAAGAGCGTACAGTTATAATCCCAAGATTGTAGAAAATTGCTTAACCAGAAGTATGATTTATTATGAATTTGTCGGGACTATCTCTAAAGTAGCTCCTTAAACTTGTGATGGCAATTGAACTATATTAACTTAACCCCTTTATTAGAAACAATACTACGGATAAGTTGATCTTATCTCATTTGAATATTTTTGACATTGGATTATGGCTTGGTATTTATTAATTTATTTTACGGGCTGTACACAATTACATGGTATATATAAGTGAACAATATAGGAAGGCTATAGCATAGTTTTGTACTGTACAGAAATATATATTTAAAATTGATCTTTAATTGCAACTAAAGGATTGAAATTAATAATTAAATTAATTTCAACATGAAACAATGAACAAGTGGGCAATTTTAGAGAAATGAAATAGAATTATTGTTGTATTCGTTTTAAAATGTGGCAATTAAATAACATAGATTCAAATAAAAGTGATATGTGTGCCCCTACGTGTTGTTAATATACCAGGTTTAGTGGTATCTGTTGATTTTCTACGTAGATAGAAAATACAAGTTTTATTATTATAATACTATAGCAAGAAAAGAAGTTGTAAATGTAAGTGTTCAGTTTTCAAACGACATTATAATTTCCTGTCTGGCCGGTATTTGTAGACAAGTTCATGATTGCTTACAAAAGAAAATATAGATTTTGAGTTTGTAATAAATGTATGGAGCGAGTTCCAGTGATGTGCATTTATAATGTACGTTAAATAATTTTTCAATTTTAAATTCTATCAAAGTTTATTGGGGGAAAAAATATCGATTCTGCACACAGTACTAATCCCAGTCTTACATCCCAGTAATACTACGCCTTGTATATTATTTTCTCGAACTTTCTTCAGTAAGAATATGCAGAGTGTTTTCCACAGCATCAATCCCTATTTCGGAAGGTTCGCTCTCCATATTGCAATAGGCTTCTTCACGGTAGTGTCGGCATGATTACTAAATCAACGCAGGTAAGAAACAGGGTGAATAGTTGTAGAACAAGCAGGAGTGGGGCGAAGCCTACTTTCCTCCATCTTATATAAAAATGGCTGCAGCTATTTTGAATTGGGCTTAATTTGCCCAGTCATGCGTGTGATTGGCTGTTGAGTGTTCGAATATGCATTTCTATGGAACTTTATTTCTAAAATTTGACATGATTGTAGTACTTACCCTGGATGACAATAAGAAATAACTTTAAAGTAAAAAGTAATCATAAATAATTAGAATTATGCTTAATAAGGTATTCAAAATTGCGTAAGAAGGTAGTAGTGAAAAATTTTATTCATTCTGATTTACAGGAAAGTATAAGTTGCTTGAAGGAGCTGCTATCTATATATCATTTTATACTTTGCGTAGAATTTCAAATTTCTGGTCACACCCAAATGAATTCTATCCAAAACATTTTTTGCCAGAAGATTGTGCCAAAAGACCTGAAGTTGTTATTTTCCTTTCAGCTAGGGACCAAGGTCTTGTCAAGTTTTTTTTATATTTATTTCTGTTAATAATTTATAAAAAATTCTTAATAATTATTTATTGTTTGTAAATATGCTTTTTTAGGAAGTGTTTATGCTATGATAGTAAACAAGATGCTTATTTCTACAGCAATTAGGAAGTACAAGTTTGAAATAGATTTAAAGTTTGACGATATAGTGATCAAATACTCCTTGTTATTAGAGGTTAGCTAAGGATATCTGATCAGAATTAACCAAAGAAATTCCACAAAATGATTAAACTTCATCATTTTGTAAATATTACTAATTGATATATTTCCCACTATGAATTTATATTTCTACAACCTACTTCAAAATATATTTGATTCTTGTGCTGGATCATTGGCTTCTGACATCCGTCTTCTGATAATTTGTGTTTTTTCTTTTTACCTGTTGAGCTTTAAAATATAAATGATTCCTTTTATAGAATTTTATGTTTTCCTTTTTTTTAATAATGAATTCGCCAAGATAAGTCCATAAATATATAAGTAAATAAAATTGTTTTTATGCTTTTCGAAAGAGTCTTCATGACTTTTGAACGACCTTGCCATTCAATGACAATAAATAAATAATACTTTAAAGCTTTATTATCATTTTAATGCCGCATTTGATTCTATAGACCCCTATTATTAACTTTGGAACAAATTATTGCTTTTAAGCGTCAGTTTTATGTGAAAGAAGCTATGAAATTTTGTATAAATTCTAAAAAAAAAATATTCTGAAATAGAACCAGAACTTACAAGTGTGGTAATTCAAAGGGGGCATAACCACTAACCAGTTTTTAACACTGATAAAAACTCTCTAATTTACGTTGTCGATCTGCTTGATTATTCTCATTATATTTAATATTGTAATAGCCAGATAATTATTTACCTTAATCTTAAAAAATAGAACATGTACTTATGTGGTAATTCATATGGGGGATAATTGTCAACCAGATTTTAACATTGATAAAATCTCTCTAATATATTTACGTTGACGACCTCTAAATTATTCTCATTATATTTACTATTGTAATAGCCATATAATTATTTATCTTAATCGTTTTTACTTGCGTCTCCATCATTACAATTATTCACAAAACATTAAGCAACCTTGCTTTACCATATAATTTACAATAACTCTTAAATATATTCCAGACTAGTATTACAATCTTAATTCAAAACATTAATTATCCAAAAATTATGATGATCCTATTCATAGCGCACACGCGCATAAATTGTTACTGTTTTTACATAATGTTGTGTAAACTTTGGGTAAATTTTGGTAAACTTTTATTGTATAAAAATGTATTTAATACATTTTTTCACGAGAAAAAAAAAATTATTTTAATTACATAATTAAAAATAATTCCACTTCAGACATCTGTCACATTATAAAGAAAGATTTCGGTATAATCTTCAATATTTCTCTTACCAATAATATAGTTAATATAAGAAATAAATCCTTAAAATGAAGGGAAGTGTATAGCTAAGTGGTTAGAGTACTGAAATCTCACGCGGAGGGCTCTGATTCGAGTCCAGCTGTTCTACCCTTACATTTTTCTTCCCTGGAGCCCCTACAGCTCCCTGTCCGGTGTGCTAGTAGTTAGTATTTCTAATTTTGCAGCGTCGTCTCAGCCAGAAAGGCTATCACATTGGCTAATTTGGTCTACGAAATCTGAAAAACTGGCTGAATTTTCGCCATCGAAGGTGGGTAAACTATCAATTAATTATAAATTTCTTAAGGGGCTAGCAGGGTGATTGCTAGGGGTGGCTGGAGGATTTGCTAATTGCTGCTGAGCAAGTATGTATTCTACAGCAGCGTCGATGCCCAAATCTTGTCCATTAATCTTGTACATTTTGGAAACAAGTGAATTACTACTTTGGAAAAGATTATATTTTTCAAGGCGTCTGCGTAACTGATTTAAGTTGCCCTTTTGAGAGAGTTTATTCCGTTAATGGTCCGTTAATATTTTTACAATTTGCGATCTATTAAGAGCACTCATAAATTCAAAATTCACAAGGGAATGGGGTACAGTGGTACAAACACAAAATTTTAAAAATGAAATTCAATAGAAAATTTAATTACGGGAAATATTTAAGATATTTCCGCTGAGAAAATGATTGGAAAAGCAATAAAATTATCTGATGGATAACTTGTTAAATTATTATATTGAAAATTGTATGTACTTGTTAATTTTGTGGATTCTGGTTCATAAAATATCCCAAACAACTGGCACCAATGAAATGTAATTGGGTGTGATGTGTTATAGAGTAGTTTTAGTGTTTAGCACGAGTGGTTAGTAAAAGAGCTTGTAAGTATATATGTTTAAGAGTAAAGTATTAGAAATAATCAATGGATCACACTGTTTTTGAAATAGATATATTCTGTAAGTGAAATTAAGTTACTTTAAAATATCACAATAATATGCTTATAATTATACTGAAATTGATTGGAATAAACTCTTATAACCTAAACTGGCACAGTTCTGATGTGTTCTCTTTGGTTTCTACAACAAAACTCTCTTGAACGAATCTCTTCTAATTGTTCGTTCAATTCTTCCCCTGTGAGAAGAAGGGGTAGCTAACAAGGTTCATGAACTTTTTCAGTAACTGTACTCTTCTACCTGCGTGTACCCTTTTGCCAACAAGCTCGCATTTTTCTTCCTAATTTTTATATTTAAAAAAAAATAGATATAATTTCTTGCATCCATCACATAGGGTTAATTTCAACACGATGCTGAGTCAATAATGAAATAACTGAGGTACGGCGGCAATGCGTTCATTATCACTTTTCCATATCTCCAAACACCAAATTCGAAAAACCGTCTCGTGTTGCCAACTTCAAAAATCCGATCATTGTATTGTGAATGTAATCAAATAATTATTTTTTCAGCCGAAATACTGAGAGAATAAATGTGTAAAAAATACAATAATATAGCCAAGCTCCTCCAAATTATGGGCGCATTTTCCTGTTAATGACGAGATATGTTTACATGTTATGAAAGCTGGTTACAGAACGTTGTAGGAGAGGCGTATAGCACTATTAAACAAAAACCCATCTTGAGACTGAAATAGTGCATCGATCTTACAGGCGATTATATCGAAAAAATCGTTATATCGACATGTACATAAACTTTTATTTGAAATACATACATATTTGAGTTTTTTATGAGCCTCCTATTTTTACATTTCGAATCTATTCCTCAACATTTGAATCGTACAGTAGCTGACTTATCTTCATCTACACATCCTTCCAAACCTCGGAAGCGAGACCAAGTTTCCATTGACCCGGCGGTCACCTCATCGAATGTAATGATGATCACCATCCAAGACACTCACTCCCTTTACCGCCTTTAGCTTATTTACTTATATTCCTGTTATGTATAGTTGTATAAAACAAATAATGTGTTTGTAAATAAAGAAAAAATATTAATGAAATGAAGACGAGTTTTGAATACTGATGATCAACAGTTTCAAAGCCATTTCTTCAGAGGTAATATCCTGGTCTGCAATAAATTGAAACAAAACGATTTCTTGATGTTTCGTTATTTCCTTTGAATTTGGTTTCATTTAGCATTCATAAGCTCCATTTATAAAGGTGGGTGAAAATAGAAAATTGCCTTTCTTTCTTTCCGTCCTGTGGCAGAGAAACTATACATATTGTACTGCCATGTAGATCACTTTATGCAAGTAAAAATGTGAGTTGATTGTTTCAACGATGATGAAAATTTAATGAGAAGGAACTGAATACCGAAAGAACAATTTATATTTCAAACCTGGAATACACTACCTAGTGAGTTAGTTGTTGAGAAAGTGACTATGTGTAGATAACTCCTTGCTATGGAATGTTCTTGAACATTTAAACTGTTGAATTCATAAGAGAAAGAAATGTTCCTAAACCCTTGTTGATTGTCTAATAGAAAACTTGAGACTCTAATTTACACCAAACACTGGGTCTCCATCGTTTTGGGTTGTTTATGCTGCAAAATATCGAGGCGCTGGCCTCGCCTAGAGCTACTCAAATGCACAATGTACAGCTGTAGTTGGTAGAGTTATAAGAAACATGATTAGTCACTTATTCATAGATCTTGCCGATCCTGCACAAATTTTAAACAATTAATATTTTTATTAGAATATAAGCTATAATTTCAATCATTAATTTTGTACACTTAAGAGTTACATGAAATTGTTTCCAATGTGTGAAAATTCTTTGTTTTTATAATTATATATATTATAACTGCCTTTACCTGTCTTTTTAGGAAAATTATATATTGTAGTAACATTGGGACATAACCAGCAAATCTTGTTCAATATACTTTATTTATTTTCTTTTAGAAGTAATTATTTCATTTTAATGTAAATTATACAAAACATACAACACAAGACCGATCTTTTTTTCGAAGTGATTAATAATAAACGACTATATAATTAGTAATCAGCTTTTTAAATATTAACAACATGAAACCACTTACACACTTAAGAAACCTAACCTGACTGATTCTCTAACCTCTCTGCCTCTGCCCTATACCGGCAGCCAACACAATTTCTCCCACATCCCACTTAGTTATATAAGCTTATATTTTATTCCTTCTATTTTGATCTTTATTCTTCTTGAGAACTGCTAATTGCGCTGGCACCCAGCCCACCATCTCTTCCTACTCCTTACATTTTCATCATTTAAGTAATAGTAATAAAGATATTTTAAAGTAGTAAAATTGTAATAACACTTTTTCTGATTTTATTTTATGTATTTACTTCTTCTTTTTTTTTCCAAAAATTCATAATCAGTATATAGCAATGTATGTTAGAAAAAGTAAATAGGATGAGGTGGGATAATATCTCAATGTCCAATAGTAACACCCAATAACTAGAAGGAAACTACCCAATAGTAGCACCCCCTTGATTCCTTAATCAATTAATTAAGGAAATTTCGGGACCACTAGCGATTTAAACGGCGAGGAGAATTGTCTGGGATTGCAGGGACTGTACAAATGAATTAGAGCCATGAGAGATATTGTATTTAAGATCTTTTGTCTTTCTAAGTTGTTGTTCATAAAGAGATGTTGTGGTCTTCATGGAGAGTGAAATTTGTTACATAGTAGACATTTGTCGAAATAGATTGGATTGGAATGTCTGTATAGTTCGTATGTTTATAAGTTTTGCCAAACCCCAGAGTTCCAGTCCGTAAGTCCACATTTTTTAATTCCGTAGGTAATTTAAATCGTCTTCCAAGAAGTCTGGCACATATAATGAATGCTTGTCCTGTGAGACTTGTGTGTGGTTTCTGTGTGACTCGCTTGTCTATGAAGGGTGCTAGGTAGAGCGCACAAGCTGATTTTATTTAACACAATATTAATGAAAATACTGCTGATTATTATTAGAAAATTAATTCAATTAAATATTAATACGTATAGAAATTGGCAATACTTCTTTCACTTCAGATGTACAGACTTTTTACTCTTAATTCATTTTTTATTAAATAACTGATATATAATTTCATTGTTGTCGACATAAACAAAAAAATATTTATCTACCATTTCCAATTCCCAGTTAAAGTGGGAAGATCTTTCATTTTATTTTCAAAATTCCTTTAATTTGCTACTGATTACGATTGTCCAAAGAAGCTCATCCTAAAGATGGACAATCAATTTCACTTAACGTATATTTATTTTATGGAAATATTTTGACGAAATAAGTAAATTAAACATAAATTTGGTGGAAAATATCATTTATAATTTCAAATGAACGAGAGGAGAAACAAAAAATAATGTCCTTTTTTAAGCATGATGGGAACTAAAAAACAATCAGCATGAAAATCAAATTTATTTTCATATAGAATTCAAAAATGTAATTATAGTAGAATATACATCATTAAGTTGTATTAGAAAACAAAGTATTCATGTTTATTTGGACGGAAAAGTTTCATTATTTGGTGAACTTCTTCGTTTAATATTGATCAGATATTTCCTTAATACACCCGTTATCATAAAAATATTCAAAATAATTAGGCCCATTAGCAGATAAATCATTCTGAGTAATATCTTTATTAAAATGATAAGTGCTACCTGCCAAATTTTCCTCGTTATACTTGCTATTATAATAACCACTTAATGAATCAAATACATTTTTACTTTGACCAGTATTAATATGTCTAATGTGATGAATATCAAATAAATCAATAATCCATAAAACTGATAGCAATCTAGCTTTACCAAATTGCTTACTATATCCCGTTAATATGTTACTATCGTTATTACAATCATAATTTAATACATTTAAATGTTTAAAATGGTGGTGATCCTGCATACAACCACTAACACGTGCACAACTACGAACCGATGTACAAAGAGTTGTATGTACTTTATTGGAATTTATACCTCTCCGTAATCTATAATATCGGTGACGATAGTAGGTCCGAGGAAACCGGCGACGACGGTATAAAAAAGGCATCCTCAGTAGTAGTAATACACGAATCTCCGGTTACCTGCAACCAAAAAGAATGAGCATACATTATGGAGTTCGGCCGATGTATCAGGAGGATAGTTTGATACCATAATAATAGGATATTCATTTTTGTACCTTTTGTTGTCGCAATACTTCCGGTTTAAAGTAACATAGTCACCAGCAAGTAATTTTTTAAGAAAATCGAAGTCCCAATTATGAACATTAAATTCCTCAAACACTATGCACCGGTGACTACAGTTAAACAAATCAAACGGAAAATTTAACTTTACACTAGGAGCATAAAATACCAAATCACCTAGTCCATTAACAAGTTGCTTAACTAAAGTACTCTTCCCAACATTAGAAGGTCCATATATAAATAAAGGTGCTCTACAATAAATGGGTGAGAAAACTGAAAACTCGCCATATTTTTGAAATAGTAAAAGCACTGTGCACGAAGAGACAACTCTGAAATGCGGCAATTTGTTAAATAATCTTCATCTTCTTTAGTAATATATTTTAATACGTTTCGCCGTGACCTACACTTCTGTACGTCTAAACTAGTACAATCAAATACAGCTCTAAAATATTCTGAAATTTCAGCCAATAGCAATTTTGCAGTGAATTCTACATAGCAGTGTATGTGGTACTCACTTTGCCTTCCGGTCTGACCTTTCTCCAAACTTATACAGTATAAAAGCACTGAACAAAATAAATTCAAGTTCAACAGTACCAAGTCTCTTATTAACCTAGGTGGAGTCTCCCCACCATATGGCCATGTTGTGAAAAAACTGCTTGAAGCACGCTGTCTAGGCCGTTGACCCTGCCTGCTGGAACTTGCACCAGACTGCTCCGCCTTCTGACCTTGACACTTAAAATTCTTCTCACTACCCATATTTCCTTAACGCGTACGAGTATATAAGTAACACTAGATATACTCGTACGCGTACGTTTTATACTTTCATCTCCCACTATAGTTATGAACGGGTTTAAGGGCGCTTCGCGCCTTTTTTATAAAGAACCAAACTTGTTTCCTGTACAATTACTTCTAATAGCAAGAAGTATTTGTACAGTAATTGTCCAAATGTTAAATCTGTTTCAACCTTGTAGTTTCTAATTACTGTAGAAATTAGTATCTTGTTTACTATCATCGCATAAACACTACCTAAAATAGATATCATAAATTGAAAATTATGTAATAGCAGTCTTTATCTGGGATATTTTCCATAATAGTCTCATTCGTTTTGTGGTCATCGAACGGTTGCCAGCGTCATCACAGGATGGGTCGCCCAACATCAGGATGTTTTTGTGAAAACAGTGTGATAACAAAGACTTCCTCAGAACAAATTTAGTTAATACATTCTATTGCATCAATAGTATCATTATTTAAATGAGTGTATCTACTAAATTTGTTGTATGCAATTCTACGTTAACACACTGTTTTGACAGAAATATCCAGATGATAGGCGAACGTTCGCAACCATTCAATGACCACAGAAAGAATCAGACTATCACGTAAAATATTTCAAATGCTTTCCAGCTCTGCGGTACTAACGACAACCAGAAAAAATATATATGTTATGTATATATTCGAAGAAACTACCTTCTTCAGAACAAATTTATTTCAGATAAAAGTTTCAGCTATAACAGCGATATGTATTTTTTAACAAACAATAGATATTTTTATATAAACAATATTTTTGTAGACAATAATTGAGGATTACTATTAAGTTGATAGTGGAGGAAAAAAAAGTTACAATATTAAGTAGAATATAAAATACAACTGCAGTAGAACTTCTCTAGAACGAAGTTCTAATTACCGATTTTTTCCTATTTAACAGATTATCGTTTGTAATCCTGATTTAAAAACATTCTACCATTAAAAAAGTCTCTTTACAGCGATCTTTCCTTTTGACGTAACGAATATTTTTAAGAATGTATTTTTAACGCTTATTTTCCTCTAATGGGTATTATTGTAACAGGATTTTCAATTTTGCTGACTACTTAAGGCTTTCCGCTGCTATATAACTCAAAAACGATTCATTTAATCATTACAAAACTTTGGCTACTTTTCAACATAGACCCCAGCAACGTTTATACACTTGTTCCATCGTTCTTCTAATTTGTGTATGCCTCTGGCATAAAATTCTTTGGAATGATCTCGAAGCCCCTTTTGCACCTGATTTTTAACTTCTTCATTGGATTGAAAATGTTCCCTACGTAGAGCCTTTCGAGTAGGAGAAACCGTATGCTGGCACTGAAACCTTTGACCCATAGACACCGGCTCAAAATGGTGTATCCATGTTCTATCACATGTTACAATTCTACAGAAAAATTATTTTTGAATTAAATATCGTTCTTTCAACTGTTGATTGGATTTGAAAACTGCTTTCTTTGTGGGCGTCCCTATGTTGTCTTGGAACCTACCTCGCACAAGTTTTCTTGTTCTGCAGCTTATTCTTGAATAATGTTATGGACAGTTCCAACACTCGCGTGCACTTCTTCAGCTATCAGTTCAACCGTAATACGCCTGCTGTCCTTAATTAACGCGTTAATGCGAAATTCGAGGGAGGATGTTACAACTTCACCGATCATCCACTTTGTTGCTCGTCACAGACTCTTACACGGCCACTTTTAAACTTTTCTACCTATTTGTAAACGTTCGAACGGTTCAAACAATTATTCCTGTACACTTTTAACATTCGTGGATTCTACTACCTTTGATACCCTCTGCAACTAAAAACTAATCACTGAGTGTTTTCTTCCAAGGTGCAAAGCTCGAGCGGACTCGCCATTGTTAACTGAATACATTTGAGGATATGCTTACCAAGTACTATCGAACCAAATAGCTGATGAGAAACTAAGTACAAGGATGACAACTGTAAGCACTGAAACTATTGTATTGATTAAACAATCCGTTTCTGATCTACAGCTATTTGTCTCGTTACTTATTCAATGAACCTGGTATTAAATGAATGTTAATTACCCAAATGAAATACACTTGAATTAGTTGATAAGATATTAGAAGATTCGTTGTAATGATGCTAATTCACCAATATATCCGAATTGTCAAAAGTTTGAGAACAAAATGTGACTGTAGCTACTATAAAAAACTGTTTTTCAAAAGTAGGAAATATCAAAAGATTCAACTGATACAACATTAACAGCAAACCCTAGGGCTGACTTAGACCTTATATCAGATTGGGGAGAAGATTAAGTCTTTAGGACAAATAAAAAAAATGATCTTGACTTGGATCAGTACCTTCAAATTGAGAAGAATTAACACTAGCAGAAATCATTTAAAGACTGAGTGCTGATAATAGAGGCAGAGAAATTAAAGACTATGAGGAAGAGTGGTGAAATCACAAAGCCTAAAGCGAACGAGATGGTAGAAGCCATTAAACGTGGCTTTCAACTTATCGAAATTGTTCATTCAGATATATTTAATGCTTTAATCACATGTGAATTATTTAGAGAACATCAAAAATTATTTAATTGTAAAAAAACAATATTAAATGACTGATTTTTTTGCAAAACGATGATTTTTTTGGGGGGTTTATTTATTTTTTATAAGTAAATTTTTGATGAAAGTTTCTGTACACGACTAGAATTATTACATGTTGTAAATATACATTTCAAAAATTATATGTTTTTTTACTTCGTCCTTCATATGCATTCAGCTAATAATTTTTACATTTCCCTTTATAACGAATTTCCTCTATAGCGAATATTTTGACAGGATTTTACACCTGCGCTGTAGAGATGTTCAACTGCAAGAATGATGTTTTTTTTATTAGAACCCAGGAAATAATTTATAAACAAATTTCAGAAGTGCTTAGTGATTAGCAGTACGAGATTCTTCTCACGTGCTTTCTGGATATCCAACTAAACGAGCAAAATTAGTCGCCAGAGCAATCTTTTTATAATTTTGGCCGCTTGACGTTGAATGGCTGAATAGCCAAAGTTATGGCGTAGAAAAATAATATTTACAGATCATCTGAAAGATTGCCTAGAAATGAACTGGCAGTGAGAAAAGATAGCTGTATTTTTGCTGAATGTGAACACTAATATCAACACTCTCGGCCTAGTGTTACACTATGGTAACTTGATTCTAGAGGAAAGTAAGTGGTTCAGAGAACTGAATTGTATATTGTTGTAAGAAGTACTATTACTTTCTTTGGGAGATGAGATAGGATTTTTGATGTAATTAAGTCAAAGCCTGCCGCTTTTTTGGATGGTAGGTGTTTTATGATGTGAGAAACTTCGGAAAGGGTAAACGCCTTGGGAGGAGGAGAGAGTTGGAGAGGGATATCTAGGTCTGTCTGTATTTGATATGGAAAATCAGGATCAGATGTGTCAGGATGAGCTTGGAAGACTGTGGTCAGGTATTGGGCAAACAAGTCTGCCTTTTTCGTCATCAGTTATGGCCCACGTTCCATTATCTTTACGGAGTGGTGATGGTGTGTTTTTAAGGGAAAGAATTGGTCCCGTTGCTGTCCATAAAGATTTATTTTCAGTTGTGAGAGATGCTGTGTAATCATTGTGTCTGTCCACTTTTAGTTTTACTAGGGCAGATTTCAGCTGTCTAGTCAGTTTGTTGTATATTCTTTTGTCTGATGGATATCGAGTTTGGTGCCAAATTGATCTAGCTCGACGTTTCTTAGTTATTAACTTTCTGATATGTAGTGGTAAGTTGTCCGTGTAGTGTGTAGTATTTTTCTTAATGATTCGTGTAGGGTCCCAAGCAAAAGTTTGTGTTGAGTAAGTTAAGTAATGGACAACGTCGTCAATTTCTTCTCTAGTCTTTAAAGAAATATTCAAATCTATTTTTTGCTCTAAATGTTCTTGGAACAATCTCCAATTAGTAGGTCTAGGCGTCAGCGTAGGTCTGTAGTTCGTGGTTGTGGGTAGTGTGTCGAGGACGAGGAGGAGTGGAATGTGATCAGAGGAGAGATCATTGACTGTGAATATATCAGAGTGGATGGAAGTAGTTTGTGAGGTAATAAAGAAATCTAGTATGTCAGGTAAATTGGACTGAGATGTTGGCCAGTAAGTGGGTTGTGGAGGAGACAGGGAGCAATAAGAAGTACGATATAGTGCATCAAGGAGAATACGTTCACGTGGATTTGCCACACGACATCCCCACCGCGGATGTTGCCGCGACATCGCCACCAGAAATGAATTTTGGACCCAGGGTTGTGAAAAATGATAGGAATTGTTGACTGGTGAGAGGTTTATTTGGAGGGCAGTACACAGCAGCAATTTTGAAGGAAAACGGATTTGATTCTAAGAAAACGATGGTTGATTGGAGGGAATGTGTAGGATTGCTTGGGACTAGGTAATTGGGGAAGGAGCTTTGAATTAATATTGCTGTACCTCCATGCGCTGTGTCATCGGGATGGTCGGTTCTTATGTGGTATAGTCTCGTATTTTAAAGTATGATCTGTTAGTGAAATGAGTTTCGGTAATCAGTGCCACGTCGATTCTTCGGTCATGTAAAAATACGTCCAGTTCGTCTCTGTGGGATGTCAGTCCGTTGGCGTTCCATAGAAGAATGGAAAGGGAATAGTGAGTTGGGGAATTTATGATCTGTTATGACGAGGAAGTAGTTCACTGATGATGGTGGTGAGAAGTGTAACAAGAGGATTAATTAAGTACTTAAATTCATTAATGAATGTGCTTAATAGGGAGGTGATATCATTAGAAGAAGTGGGGATAGGAATACTGGATGCCTGAGGCGGGAGCGACCTCACGATCTCTGCATAGGACACATGTCGATTTGATCTTTGTTGCTGCTGCTGTTGTTGCTGCTACTGCTGACGTTGTGGAAGGTTGGGAAAATTATTGGTAGTTAGGTTTGGTGCGTAAACTATCCTTGTTTGGAGGTGATCCTCTACGCTCTCGTTCACTGTCTCTTCTTAGTCTCTGTAGTTCTTTATGTATCACACAACCACGCCAGGTGCCTGAACGCTCTTCCTGACACAGGGCTCACTTTGGAGGAGTATCCCTTGGTTTATTGCATGCAGATGTAAAATGATTTCCAGCGCACTTAACGCATCTTGGTGGTGGTTGCAATAACTTTTGGAATGCCCGTATTGCTGGCATTGCTCGCACTGGATAATTTCCATAGTCTTATGTGGTTCTTCTACTTTGATTTGAGTATAAAGAAGATTGGTTATTTTAAAAATATCAGAATTATTCTGTTGGGGCTCAAGGTCAACGAAGAATAATGGCAATGGGGCTTTGCTGACAGGGTGTAATACTTTAGAGAAGCTCTCACTTTGAAATATAGCAGTTCAATTTCTTCCTTAATAGCCTCCATGGGCGTAGTTTGATGCAATCGCAATATAACGCGATAGGCTTTATCTTCCTTCAACTGAAAGGTGTGGAAGTCTGCACCTTTATCTCTCAGATATCTAACTACTGCCCTGTATGCAGCTACGGTTTAGTATTTATTTTTATGTCTGTTACCCTAGACTTGCATGAGAATGACTGTGGGCCGATAAGACTTGATAACACTTCACAGAGTTCCATATGTAATTGCTAACATTGTTTAAAAATATGGGTGAGGTATGTATTTATCAACCGGATTTTTATTGGTTGCAGGGGTTGTCTCATCAACCGTGAGAGGTGCAAAAGGATTTGGCGTAAAAAAGGCTGAAGTCATATCAGCTGAATGTTAAAATAAATTTAAACTTTCAAATAATAGTCAGAATAGATGAGCACTCTAAAATAGCTAGAAGTGAACTCCAGACAAACACGGAGCAAAAAGTTTGTTTACATTCACTATTTTCGCGCCCAGCTGATTTTATATAATTAAAATAAAAAAACGATATCTTGATTTTAAGGTAATTAATGTTTTGAATTATGATTGTAATAATGATCTGGAATGTATTTAAGGGTTATTGTAATATTTTAATATTTTGTCTAATTATAATTGTGGTGATGCAAGTAAAAACGATTACGATTAATTATCTGACGATTGCAACAGTAAATTCAATTAGGAAAATCTAGCAGATCGTCAAAGTATATTAGAGAGATGTTGTCATTGTTAATAAATGGTTGACAGTTATCCCCCTTTGAAACATCATACTTTTAAGTTCTTGTTCTATTTCAGATTATTATTATTATTTTAGGATTTATACAAAATGTCATCGGTAGGTTCTCCTAAAAACTGGTGCCTAAATGCAATAATTTGTTCCAAAGTTTATAGGGGTCTATAGAATCAAATGCGGCCTTAGAATCAGAATATAGCTATAGGATTTTATTTCTTTCTTGTTAATGAATGGCAAGGTCGTTTAAAATGTCATGAAGGTTGTTCCAAAAGGTATAAAAACAATTTTATTTACCCATATATATATATATATATGTATGGAATTTTTTTGACCGGTTTTAGTAGGTATTACAAAATGGAAATCATAAATTCTGTAAAAAGGATCATTTATATTGAAGAGCTCGATGGGGAAAAAAAAAACAATTATCAGAAAACAGATGACAGAAAACAATGATTCAGCACAAGAATCAAATAATTTTAAACTATGTTGTAGAAATATAAATTCATATTGAGAAATATATCAATTAGCAAATTTACAAAATTTCCTTGCTTCTATTGATGAAGAAGTTTAATTATTTTGTGGAATTTCTTTGCTTAATTCTGACTGGGTATCCCTGGTTAACCTCCAATAACAAAGAGTATTTGATCACTATATCTTCAAATTTTAAATCTGTTTCAAACTTGTACTTTCTAATTGCTGTAGAAATAAGCATCTTGTTTACTATCATAGCATAAACACTTCCTAAAAGTCAGATTTAGAAATTACAAACAAATAATAATTTTTATAAGTTTGATTGATAAAGAAAAAAAAAAAAACAGAAAAAAAAATACCTGCACAAGACCTTGGTCCCCAGCTGAAAGGAAAATAACAGTCTTTAGGTCTTTTAGCACACTCTTCTGGCAGAAAATGTTCTGGATAGAATTCATTTGGGTGTGACCAGAAATTTGGATTTCTATGCAAAGTATAAAACGATATATAGAGAGAGGCTCCTTCAGGCAACTTATACTTTCCTGTAAATTACAATGAATAAAACTTTTCGCTACTATGTTCTTACTCAATTTCGAATACCTTATTAAACCATAATTACAATTACTTATTCTTACTTTTACGATTACATTT
The DNA here is from genome assembly GCA_011037195.1 of Triatoma infestans. Classification (NCBI taxonomy): domain Eukaryota; kingdom Metazoa; phylum Arthropoda; class Insecta; order Hemiptera; family Reduviidae; genus Triatoma; species Triatoma infestans. Next base: position 55,358 of record JAAEAF010004385.1, read on the forward strand.
TACTTTTAATTATTTGTGATTGTCATCCAGGGTAAGTACTACAATCATGTCAAATTTTAGAAATAAATTTTCCACAGAAATACATATTTTGGTGACATTCGTCACCCAACATCCAATCACATGCATGAATGTGCCAATTAAGCCCCACTCAAAATACTTGCAGCTATTTAGGTATAAGTTGGAGGAAACTAGGCCTCGCCCCACTCCTGCTTGTTCTACAAATAATATTCACCCTCTTTCTTACAAGCGTTGATTTAACAATCAAACCGACACTACCCTGAAGAAGCCTAATGCAATATGGAGAACGACCTTTGGAAATAGTGTTTAATGCTAGAGAAAACACATTGCATACTCTTACTGAAAAACGTTCGAGAATATAATATATAAGACGTAGTAATACTGGGAGGTAGTATTACTTGGCCGTAAGACTGGGCTCAGTATTTTGAATGGAATCAATATGTCTTTTCCCAAATAAACTTTGATAAACAGAATTTAAAATTGAAAAATTATTTACCGTACATTACAAATGCACATCACTGGAACTCGCTCCATACTTTTATCACAAACTCACAATCTATATTTTCTTTTGTAAGCAATCATGAACTTGTCTACAAATACCGGCCAGATAGGAAATTATAATCTCGTTTGAAAACTGAACACGTACATTTACAACTTCTTTTCTTGCTATAGTTTTGTAATAAGTTCTATTACCTACGTAGAAAATCAACTGGTACCACTAAACTTGGTATACTAACTACACATAATGACACACATATCACTGTTGTTTGAATCTATGTTATCAAATTTGTCACCTTTTAAAAACGAATACATCAGTAATTCTTTTTCTTTTCTCTAAAATTGTCCAGTTGTTCATTATTTCATGTTGAAATTAATTTAATTATTAATTTGAATGCTTTAGTTGCAATAATTAAACATCAATTTTAAATATATATTTCTGTAGTACATAACTATGCTATAGCCTTCCCATAATCCAATGTCAAAAATATTCAATTGATATAAGATCAATCTTTCCGTAATCATGTTTTTAATAAAGGGGTTAAGTTAATATAGTATAATTAGCATTCCATGTTTAAGGAGCTAGTTTCGAGAAAGTCCCAACAAATTCAGAATAAGCCTACTTCTGGTTAAGTGACTTTCTATAATCTTGGAATTCTAACTGTACGCTCTTGAGCAAATATAACCACCAACGTAAGTATGAAAATAGAAGATATAAAATATACTAAATCAGAAGTAATAATGTTACGTTTAATGATAAGGTAAGAGAAGAGACAATTATTGGCAGAAAGATATATAAAACTGAACTCACCTCGAAGATGATGTTAGCGGAAGCAAGAGTGGTGGCGCTGGGCTGCGGTGAAGTGATGTAAATGAGGCGTGTGAAAGTTGTTTAGATGTGAATGTTGCATGTGTGAGTGATGAGGGAGTTCAGTAAGATGTCAATAGATGACGCTGAAGAAGACCTTGAAGCCGGAAAGGCGATGAAATTAGATGTGTTCTTCTTGAATGAGAAGAAAGCGTAAATCAAGTTAATTCTCACTAAGAGAGATATGCTTACAGAGGATGACGCTGGGAGAGTAAATACACTCGCTAAGGCGAAACAAAACAGACGAAACGAGCAATGATGCACATAAAAAGTGAACGGCGAATTAACACACAGAGCTGTGTACTTCACAACAGTCAGAAGAGCAATGAATAATAAGGAATAAAAAATCTGGTGTGAAACACTCACACAACTTTCTCTTACTCAAATACTCAAAAATTAATAACCTTGACAAATTTATCCTAGTGTCCAAATTTAATGAATTCGCGAAAAGTGACAAACACCCTGTCCAGTAAAACTAGTCCGGGTTTACTAATTTCCTTGAAACTCGGACATATGGGTTCATCTATTAATTTCTGTTATTCACATTTGGTGACAGAAATTGTATAATCAACTGTGATAGCATTTTCAAAGAAAAACATACACCCCCTCCCCAAACGTCCCTTAAATGAATTTATACAGGGGAAAAGTTTCAAATAACAGTTGTAGGCTCTTTAATGTATAGTGTAAACAAAAAAAAAAAGCTGGTTTAAAGAAAACGTGGAGCCATTTTCGAGAAAATACCAGAAAACTGAAAATTATATTTCAGTAAAAACGCACTTCCGTTATCTATTTTTTTTCAAACTCGGAATTTCAACAACATATTTAATTCTAATTAACATTATTTAGATGACAGAATTGTCTAATATACTGAAACAGCAGTTAAGATGAAACCTAACCCCACCCCTCCCCCAGAAGTGCCCTTAAATGAATTTTCCTGGAGAAATGTTTCAAATAAAAGTTGTAGCTCTTTGTATTTGTAGTTGATATATCAAGTTTAAAGAAAATCTTCGGAGCCAATTTTGAGAAAATTGCAAAAACGTAAAAAAAACAACTAGTAAAGTGGTGTACTTCCGGTGAGGAAATATTGCACATCAACGCACCGGAGATCCCATGATGATACCTAAAACGTATATCAAGTTGAACTTTCTACGATTTTTCGTTTTGGCTACTCTGGTCACCTAAATAAACACACACAGACCATTCGCTAAAACACTTTTTTTTTGGACTAGGGGACCTCAAAAAAGGACTATTCCGGTGAAAAAACTCGATATCGAAAATTTGACACGATTACAATACTTCCTCTTACTAGGAGTAAGAGCAAGTAAAAAGTGAGAGAAATATGTGAAAATTGCGCCGGCGGCAGAAACAACAAAGGAATAGGGCGCGATTAGTAATTATTTTTTTATTTTTTTTTAATAATCCCACTAGAGGGCAGTACCGGAGCTCGCGCTCATCCCTGTCCGTACACAGTACAACCAACTTATAATACAAATCTATAGACGCGTGGGCACAAATTTTATCCGATAGAAATTCCAAGTCTATGCGCTATTCCGTAAAAGATCAAATATTAAGTAAATATTGAGTAAAAGGTCCAAATACTTCGTAAACGATTAATATATTTCTAATCCACTGGCCTGTAACAATTCATTTCATTTCCCATACACAATATTTACATCTCAAACCATTTACAAAACAAAACTGTTCTCCTGTACTCGATATTCCAGGGGAGCCACAACTAAACTATCCTAATATATCTATTATACGAATACACTAATCCTACACACCCTAACCTTACCGCATTCATACCACACACACAACTATAAATAAATAATGCACTCAACCCACGTTCACTCCGCCTACTCTACCCAGCTATTGTTGACCCTTCTGGATAATGCCGCGGACGCAAATTTACTATAAGCTTCATAAGTAAACATATTTTCCAATAATAGACCAAGATTTTCAGTATTTAGTCCCACATGAAATCCAATCTTTCCCAACATTAGTTATATGAAAAGGCGGGAAATAGAGGTGAGAACAGCGCGTTAAGTTACAGTGAAAAGGCAGGACAAAGAATTAATCCCTCATAGAGACCGCGATGGAACACTAACAATGATTTAATTAATTTCTACAATAAATACCGATGGGAAACGCGCATGCTTTTATGATTTTAGTTTATATGTTATAAATTATTATACTTAAAAAAAAAAAGTGTAAAATTTTGTATTCGATTCTTAGGCATATAACATGTTCAGTGAGGAGGTAGGGAGGTTGAGTAAACTGAAGTTTGGATGTAGGAAAAGTGAACTTAGGAGAAGACATTAGACTCAGTTAACACTAAGAGACTAAAGTCCAAAGAGTATTGGCAGGAAAATTAGTCTCGATAACTATTTGTATAAGAAAATCGTCCAGAGAATATCAAGTATCATCTGAAAAAAAAAATCATTGAATATACACATTGCATACCTAGGTCTATATCGCTGGATAATTTCCTGAATATAGCAGGTACACCATAAAGTCGCATAATTTCCTTTAATATTCTGGTCAGATAGTCCATTTTGGATAATTGTTCCCATGTTGGTATCACTTCTGGATCATCTCCTAAAATATCTATTTGTTCTTGGTATACAGCTTCCTGATGTTCAGGAAACATGGCCAATAATAGCAAGGCATGTGACATTGTTACAGTAGATGTATCATATCCCTGCAATTAGTTTTTTATTTTCTATTTTATAATATTTCTGATCAGTAAAAAATGTGCATTACTTACAGCTATAAGAAAGTCTCCAGCTAATCTTCCGGATGCTTCCAAGGATAATTTGTCTTTAATTGCTTTTTCTATTAGAACATCCGCATAAAAGGTATATTTTCCATCAAATTCCTCTGTAAACATTTAATGAAATATATAAATGTATCTTTATTGCTTTAAATACCACAAACAATTCTATGTAAGAGTTATTAACAGCGTGTATCACGCTAATAGACACATGAGTGCTCATATTGGCCTTGTGTCTCATGTCCTCAGAACTTATAAATTATCTTTTGTATCCATGGAGTGGTGGGATCTGCATCAATATGTATTCGTTTTTAAAAGATGAAAAACTTGATAACATTGTAATAATTTACTGGAAAACGTAATTCTGAATGAAACTGGGCAACATGTTCATTTGTAAAATTAGGACATAACTCTTCTAATTATGTCATTTATATTTGTACAACTGCGTACTTATTTTTTTTTTTATATTATTAGCATTATTATTCATTAGTGTACCGTCCTTTATGAACAACTTTTGTGTGATTTTTATTTTCAGATTAAAGGGATTGATGAATTAACCACCATGGATTTAGATAAACGGCTACAAATTTGTTATTTATTATATACACATTTATAACATTTATTATCAATTTTCTACTTCTTTTTTTTCCTGAACTGGACTTGCTTTTTATTATTATGATGTGAAACAATCACTCAACTTTTCTCTTACGTGCAGTTTAGGAAATTATAATTGAAAATTTGTTTATATTTAATGTTTCAAATTTAAGTAATTCGTCGGTGTATAGTGGAAAAAATAGCAAAAATGAAGAAACAGTTCAGTAAAAACGCACTTCCGGTTTACTAATTTTCTTGAAACTTGGAATTTTGGCAATCTATTTATTTATAATTAATTTTATTTGGATGGTGGAATTGTATAGTCAGAGAACCGGATTAAGGCAAGGTGATGCATTGGCCTGCTTGCTTTTCAACCTGGCACTCGGAAGGGTGATCAGAGAGTCGGGAACCATTTTCCGTAAATCAGTGCAGCTCTTCGCGTACGCGGATGACATAGATGTTGTGGGTAGAACTTTCGACGCTATAAAGATTGCTTTCTTGAGTATTGAAGCCAACGGCTGGAGACTGGGTTTAGTGGTCAATGAGGAAAAACAAAAATTTTGCTCTACCTACCCTACAGTAAAAGAGCCACTCTGCTTAGGCAACTTTAAATTTGAAAACGTTCCTGAATTTTGTTTATCTGGGATCCCTTGTGACGGCAGACAACGACTTATCTGGGGAAATAGGAAGGAGGTTGATGATGGCTAATAGGTGCTACTACGGCCTAAATAAGCACTTCAATAGTAAAGAATTAACAAGGGGCACCAAACTTAGGCTTTACAAGACCCTTATTCGGCCTGTATTGGCATATTCCTCAGAAACCAGGACCACTTCAAAGACCGACGAACACCGTCTGTAGGTGTTTGCGAAGACGCTACTGCGCAAAATCTATGGCCCAGTACGTGAGGATACGATCTGGAGACGTAGAAAGAATAGAGAACTGTATGTTTTAACGAAGGAGCTGAGTGGCGATGAAATTACTTCCAAACTGCTGCGCGAGGCCCTGGATAGGAAACGGAGGGGATACCCAGATTGCATTGGCATGATGGAATTGCCAAGGACGCGAGGAATATCCTCGGACTGCGGAACTGGATGGTGGCCGCTAAAAATAGGGACGATTGGTGGAAACATATTGAGAAGGCCAAGACTCAAAACACTGGGTTATAGACTCAGGAAAGAAGAAGAAGAAGAAGAATTGTATATTTATAACTAAGATAGCAGCACTTTAGAGAAAAAGTGACTCTGTAAAGACGCATTGCCAGTTAACCGTTTTTCTTCAGATTTGAAATTCTAACAATGTTTCTAAATTATATTAATATTATAGAGCTATCAGGACTATACTTTGTATTGAAGTAGTATTTTAGATAATATTTTAAGCTTAAAGCTCGGTTCCCCTAGGACCCTACAAAAAATCAATTTTGCCGGGAAAATGTTCCAAACAATAGTGTTAGGTATTTACATGTGCACATAGTGTGCGAAGTTGTAAAGAGAAATCGTTGGAATCGTTTTATAGAAAAATCCGAAAAGTTGATGGATTTTGTCCGAAACCTTCGTGTCTAACTTAACCGGTACGTAGTGCCTTAACGGAATATCTAGTTGGAGCTTCCTGTGATTTTTTGGTATTGAGATATTCTTGTAACACACACACACACAAAAACAGACCATTCATTTAATATATTTTTATCGATTTTCTACAAATCCGGAAGTATTAAAAAGTTGACGTCTCATTCAGGAGAAACTTAATATTAGATTATGCAATGTATCTGCGCGGCAGACACCCAAGGCGAGATGGCAAGTAGTGGGTGAAAAACAAAAATGAATAGTAATGTAAACTAATGAAAGCGAGACTTACCCTTTGGTGACGGTGAGTGATGATGAATCGAAGAAGGGTTGATAAGACGAATGGCGGACTAAGAAGGGAAGATGTGACGTGTGTATTTGTGTGTGTGTGTGTGTATGTGTCAAAAAGAGGAACTTAGGTGGGCGGAAGGGGAATGGACAGCTCCATAGAAGCGGGTAACGCTGCTGTTGAAAGGGCGGTGATGGTTAGTCCACTAAGTGCCAGGTGATATTGTCTCGTGAAGGTAATGGCGCGTAAAGATGAGTCTTATTACTCACCGCGCAGTCAATATTAATTAACAAAGGCGAATAGGCGGGTATTAGGCGACACAAAATTTAAAGGCGAAATTAAAGACTGGTAAACAGATGCTAGCTAGTCGCACGACAGAAGTAGAGAACGGTACAAACACTGTGGTCCAGACAAGTTGTAGAAGAGACAAGTGAAGAAATTTTATTGGAAGTGAACGTTTAAAGGGTGTGGGAAAATAAGTAAGGCGCGAACCCGCAGAGATAAAAGGAGCCGACAATCCAACCACCAAGAGAGAGGGATAGGCGGGGAGGCGTGGGAAATATTCTGGCGCAAAATAATAATTTAGAAAAAGCGAGTCAAAGTTAATCAGTCAAAGATGCCGCGACCTAACACAAAGGATTATAATTATCCGGCCATGCCATATGCAGCGTGTAGACAATTTAAACGAGCTTCGGGAAATTTCATAAGGCATTCAGTGATTGCAAGCACTATGGTCAGACAAAATTTCTATTCAAAGCAATAATACATGACAGTCAAAAATGGCTTTGTTTGTTACTGCTACGGAATAGTTACTGAATACCTATCACTTTTATTTTGACACCTTTTCCCGGAAAAATTGAAATTTTGTAAGTTCTGGAGGAACAGTAGCGTTTACCTTCCCCTAAAGTACCACTTCACTGTAATATAAGGTCAAGGCACATTAAAACAAAACCTCTATTTCAAATTTGAAAAAATTGGTTAACCAAAAATGCAATTTTACAGAATAGGTTTCACTTTAAAATTGAACTGCTTGCTACATAGATGGAAATGTATCATTTTTCCATTATCATTTGAAGGATGCAATAATACTTATAATAGTAATAATAATACTTTTAAATAAATACAGTAACTTACCTCCCAGTAATTTCTTATTCTCCTTTCTTCCTTGTAGCATCTGGGAACAAAATGATAAAGAAATTGATATAGATTCACGCCTCTTTCTCTTGTTACTTTTGTACTGGAATATAGTAACACTGGAAACAAGCCAGATCTTGCTGAACAAATTTGCCACCAAGCCCCGATTCAATAATTCAATTACCAGCCGTTGTAAGGCTCAACAACCGTGTGTTCATTCACGCTCGTCAATTTCTCATTAGGCCCCCTTTGTCACGTCCATTGCAAATTACTGGCGAATGAGCTTCAATTAGCGCATCCAAACATCTCCAGAGGTAGGAGTAACTGGGATAAAAGAGGCGGGAATCTGAGAGCTTAAGGAATTCGGCAGATAAACTAAGGAAGTTGCCAAGATTAACCTTGAAGAGATCACCAAGCTAACCACACTAGCTATCTACCATTAATGCACAGGAAGAGTTCTAACTAGGACACATCGCTCCTCAAGTGACCCGCTTCATTCAATATTACCTTTCTACAACATACTACTAACATCATCACTCTTAGGTCTATAAACTCGCTCTATTCTCAATAAACTATTTTCTACTTAAATATAATTTAAATAAAATTGCTGTAGTGAGCTTGTTTCGCCATCAACCAACATAGTCTGCAATTATTACTATAGTAATAAATACGATAACGTTTGATTCTGCGCAATATTTCGATGGTGTATATGTGGGTACGTGATGAGGGAGACCGTTTGGTTATGTGCAAGGAAGAAGTGGTGGAAAGATGGAAGAGGCATTTCTCGCAGCTTTTGAACGAGGAACTGATGGATAGCGATCAGCAAGAAGACTCGGATCCCACAGAGGTGCTCTTGCCGGTAGTTGAGATGGATTTTGAAGAATCGATGCCGCCAGAAAAAGAAGACATCGGGGAAGTTATTGGCAGAATCAAAAGGAATAAAGCCCCCGGTTTGGATAGCATACCGGCAGAATTTTTAATGGCTGGTGGGGATGAGCTCGTTAAGGAACTCTACAACTTGATCAGTCAAATTTGGCAGGAAGAGGTAATGCCAAAAGATTGGACAGAAGGAGCCATTGTACCAATTTTCAAAAAAGGAGATCCCACCCGCTGCGAAAATTATAGAGGCATAACTCTGCTGAATATCGCCTATAAGGTCTTTGCAATATGCCTTTATAACAGATTGGTCCCGTATGTGGAAAGAAGGTTGGCAGATTATCAAGGAGGTTTCAGAAGAGAGAGGTCCACAATCGACCAGATATTTGCTTTAAGGCAAGTCCAAGAAAAAATGAGAGAACATGGCAGGACTGTCTGGATGTTGTTTGTGGATTTTAAGGCCGCGTATGATACCGTATTTAGGAACGGATTCGTACAAGCTCTGAAAGACATACTAATCCCGCCAAAACTAATAAGGCTTACTGAAATGACACTGCGAGGTTCTAGAGGACTAGTTATCTCCAGCGGGACTCTTTCGGACGCTTTCGATATCGGAAACGGGCTCAGGCAAGGAGATCCGATGTCGCCCCTCCTGTTTAACTGTCTGCTGCACAAGGTATGCAAGACTCTTGAGATGGACCTCAATGGCACGCTGATTGATCGCACCTCTCAGATCATGGCGTATGCGGATGATGTGGTAATCATTGGTAGATCCCTGGCAGCCGTAAAAAGTATCTTCGTCACGCTGGAGCGAGAAGCCAAGCGCGTCGGGCTCCGCGTTAATGAGAGAAAGACGAAAGTGCTGGTGGCTAGGAGGAAGCCTCTGGTGCATCCCGCGACGTATTACGTCTTTGGGGATTACGAGTTCGAGGTTGTCTCCAACTTCCCCTACCTGGGCTCTATCATTTCGGACATAGCCGACGAAAAAGAAGAAGTCAGAAGAAGGATAGCAGCGGGAAACAGAGCGTACTACGGTCTATATAAAATAATGAGGAGCAGCCTGGTCAACCGAGGAACAAAGATCCAGATGTATAAGACCTTGATAAGGCCTGTCATGACCTACGCAAGCGAAACATGGACACTGAATAAGGCAGTTTGTGAGAGGATTGACAGGTTCGAGAGGCGAGTCCTAAGACGGATCTTTGGGCCGAAAAGGGAAAACCAGAGCTGGAAAAGAAGGCCAAATCAAGAGGTGTACGCCCTGTATGGGGAGCCAAGCATCACCGCGTTTGTGAAGGCCCAGCGGCTGAAATGGTATGGGCATATATGCCGGATGTCCGAGGAAAGGATAGCAACAAAGGTGCTAAAAGGAAAGTGGCACGGCTCTCGCCCCCGGGGACGTCCGAAGACCAGGTGGGTGGACAATGTGAGGGCGGATATGAGAAAGATAGGTTTGAGGGCCCACCTGGTGAATGATAGGGTTGAGTGGTCTACCCGCATAGAGCAGGCCATGGACCGTCTCGGTCTGTAGTGCCCATAGAAGAAGAAGAAGTATATGTCCGGTAAGTTTTTTATATATTAAGTACGTTCATAATAAGTAATGATAATAATACATACGATATACGGAATGGTACACGGAGAATTGTATGGCTTCAGATGATAAACTGAGATAGCAATAATTAGCCAATAGAAGCTTATATAATTACAGTACGCGTTTTTGCCCGTGAAATAGTTTTTTTTTTTGTATAGATAGCAAGTATGTTTATTGTTCTGCCTTAAAACAATCCTATATTTTTGTTTCCTTTATTATATCTACCACAAAGAAGGAACCAAGTTTACACGCTCTTTAGGCTAAGCTGTTGATAGTTCATGAGCGGTCTGCTATATAGTTCTCTACGACCAAAAAAGCTTTATTATGCTGATATGGAACGACTAAGATTACAACACAATATTCCCCCTGCAAGTACTAAACCCCGAAAAGATAGATAGACTGATAGATACTTTATTCGTTCAGCACCAAAGGTGCAGAACGGTGTCCAAAAAAAAAAAAATTTGTTTCAATCATTTATAGAGATACTCGGTTATAGAGTAATATTTTTATATTTATGGCGTAATAATTTTTAGATTTTGGGATAATGTTTATTGGAAAGCCTTCCATCTTTCCATATAATCTGTAGGGGCGATTGCCACTTTAGGTCCATCTTGTGTAAGTGCTCCGTACGGCAGCTAAGGTGGAAGCTATCAGCAGTTAGCCTACTTTTGACCTTCAGTGGTAGTGTTTACCCACAAGAATCTTGGCCGGCTTCAGTTCTGTCAGGGTTCCGCAGTGTGATATTGTTTTCTTGATTTTCCCCTAATTACTGGGCTCTTCTCGAAGGAGCTGAGTAATAGAAGAAAATAGAGCTATGAATCCGCTTTGTTTGGTATTAGAAGAAAAACATGCGATTATATAATGCACGGATGTGTCAAGGGGATTGGGGACGAAGATTACGGGCCAAAGAACTGGCACTCGGTGTGTCTGGACAAGTTTTCCGGCTCATCGGGGCAGACAGAAATGCATGCTATTGGAAGGTTTTGTCCACTTCATCACCGGCAAGAAATATCGATATCTCCTTATCATTTTCAGAAGATAATTGTCCTTACCGATGAATGATCTAAAATTAATATTAGTTATTTTTGCGCTGAAAATTTCAACTTTCCCTGTTTTTAAGGCGAGTAAATAATGGTCGAGCATGATGTTGAGAATTGATTTTCTCTATTACTACTCTATGTTTAATAACGGGATAATTCGTATGAGTTAGTAAGAGGAAGTATTGTAATCGTGTCAAATTTTCCATATCGAGTTTTCACCGGAAATATCCGTTTTGAGGTCCCCTGAGTCCAAAAAAGTGGTTTTAGCGAATGGTCTGTGTGTGTGTCTGTGTGTGTGTCT
>JAAEAF010004386.1:0-33035 GCA_011037195.1 Triatoma infestans
TTACAATGTTCGCACAAACTTTTATTTGAAATATTTTTTTCTGGGGGCATTTGTTTTCTAGGGGAGATATTGAGGGTGTAGCAACGTTAAACTAGTCTATTGTCACTTCAGACAAATGGATGGTTCTCTCAAATACTAACAAAATATTTTTACAAACATTGTTAGGATTCCAAATTTGAAGAAAATCTGCTAACCAGAAATACGAGTTTATAAAATTGGTTTTGGGGTTTCTTCGTTTTTTCTTGGAATCGGGTATTCTTTCTAAACTGTATAAAAAATAAACCTTCTAACTGAAAAGGGAGGGATCTAGAACTTTAGATACCAAATATTATTGAATTTGATTTAGGCATTGTCTTTTGGTTCACGGTGTATTCACATTCAAAAAATTAACTGCCACGTCTACTAACCACACGTGTACTAACCACATGTATCACCACCTCTTCCATATTTATGTTAAGGCAACTAAACTTTAGTAAAATTCTCAGAATTAAAAAAACTTTAAATTTTATAATTTTCTAAATAAATAAAGAAAAAAAAGGAGGCAAATGAGTGTTTCACATCAGATTGTTTATTTATGTGGTAGTGTTTTTGTAGGGTAGACAGAGAAAAATTAAAAAAAGAAAAACCACATTAATTAAATACTGAAATGTATTAATGAGTAAGTAGAAGTGCCAGGACTTTACACTATTGAAAGTTATAGAAAGTTTATAGTAACATGAGAGAATTACATATTGAATTGGCGGAGGGTTGGTGATGTTTTTTTTGTTTTTTTATTGATGGTTGAGTGTTGCTGACGTAATATGTGAGTCCTAATTTCCCATATTTTCCTTAACTTCTGTTTCATATTTTCACAGGATGAAAGGTAGACGGTTAGAATTTGAATGGTTTGCGGTAGGAAGACATGTCACGCCTCATGTGACATATTGAACACTGTAGTTGTGGGCAAGGCTCTTATGAATTTGCTGCAGGCAAGGCACGCAGCAGCAGTCCATTATCTCTATATATAAAAATTCAGCATCCGTATGTTTGTGGCCGCAAAACTCGAAAAGTAGTCAATGGACTGACTTGAAATTTTTACACAACGTTGCATTTCTATATAAAAGTGTTTATATATACTTTTTACTCCGAAGTTCCCACGGAAACGGGAAATTCCGAGCGTTTCGCGAGTTGGCAGAAATAGATAGTGCGATCGTGGCGCACTCTCTGAACCTCTTTCTCTCTACTCTTGTAAATACTTCTCACCGCCACTAGTATTAGTAGACAAGGTATTCCAAAGCATCGAAACAAATTGTCAAAATCACGCATGGTTAAGCGGAATAGCCATTCTCCCGGCAAAAATGTCGGATGTACTCGATATGAACAGAATCGCAGGTGAAATAGTGACCTACAAATCCATTGACACTCCGTGATGGACCAAAATGAAGTTGTGAATTTTCCAACGAAATTTCTTAATTCATTCGATGTTCCCGGATTACCGCCGCACATTCTAAATTGAAAATTGGAGCGCCAATTATATTACTCCGAAACATCAATCAGCCAAAGTTATGCAATGGTACACGACAGTACTTAAAATAGTTGATGAATAATGTAATTGAAGCAACAATTCTCATTGGACATCATAAAGGTGAATACATACTACTTCCACAATACCACTCATACCGATAGATTTGGCGTTCGATATGGCTCAATTTCCAATATGCCTTGCGTTCGCTAGACTATCAATAAAGCACAAGGACAATCTTTGTAAGTGTGCGGTTTGAATTAAGAAAACGAATGCTTCTCTCATGACAATTATTTGTCGCATGCTGCAGAGTCGGTAAACCATCTGAACTTTATATTTATGCAGAAAACAAATGTAGTCCATTCACTAGTTTTGCAATAAAAAAATACTTTCAGTTAAAAACATTTTTTCATTCTTTCCTTTCAGCGCACAGCAACGCAAAGTAGGGTATTAAATTGAATGATGTGTTTTCTTGCTGAATCTATGTTAACTATAATACTTAAAATTATAATCCCTTATAATTAATCATCCCTTATAATTAAAATCAAACTGAGCCGCAGCGAAGCGTGGCCGGATTTAGCTAGTACTTATATAGTTTAGTTCCTTTTTCTATTGCAGTTTTACACTTTTCTTTTTCTGTCATTTATTTAATGTATATCGAATGTTTTTTTTATTTTTCTTATTATTATATGTAACAATAATTATAAATTGGGAAAAATAAACCTCCCCCTAGAAAGGTTACATTATAAAACAATATAAAAATAATCGTAGCAGGAAATAGTTGTTAATAAATGGTGAAAACACAGGAACCTGCACTAAACTCACGGTTTACGTTTATTTGAACAACTTTACTGAATAAGGAGAGTATAGTTAATGAGGATAGAGTAGCCGAGTGTAGAGTTATGATGATTGATTGATGGTAACGTGATAAATGTAGAATGATGGTATACATTTAGTGTTGTGTGTGTGTGTGCGACTAATTAGAACCTTGCCTATTCTAACGGTGGTGAGCTAGTGTGGCTATGATGGACCGGGTTGACTTGGTAACTGACAATATATGACTGACAGAGTTGTAGACTGACTTGTATATTTAAAGTTAAACTTGGTGGTTGTCTTTAAGTCCCTGAGATAATTAGCCCTGAGGCAGCTTCTAATTAGAAATTGATTATCGTGATTGAAGCCCATTCGTTTTGCGGTTGCTGAAGAACTATTTGAGCCCATATTTTGTGTGGTGAATTTGTTAGCGATTCTTCCATTATACAGAGATTTATACTAATGGCTTTCTTTTTGTATTCAATGAACTACAAAATATGTATTTGCAACAAAAACTCATTTCTTATATTTGATACAATCGCATTATTCCCCCTTACAGCAGTAGAAGAAGTAAACAAAAACAAAAGAAAATGCTATTCCTATATAATGAAAAGAGTAAATAAAAGTAAATAATGTATAATTCTAATAATAAATAATCAATTTCGAAACATAACATAAATTAATATCAATATCCTTGTAGTATCCAATGATTTTATTCTGAGGAATTCAATTTAAATTAACCAGAAAGTGAAACTTTATATTAATTGAATAAATAAATTAAAAAAAAAAAAAAAAAAGGCAAAATAAATTAAGGAAAGATTAAAAATAGACTAGATAAATGGAGCAAGTATTTTTAAATAAAATAGATTAAACTGATTTAAATTGGATGTTATAGTTGTGTCTCTAAGTGAATCTAACATTAACGATGCAACGCTAATACATTTAATTTGCCAGATATATCGTGTAAACGAATTTGCCACATACCTTGTAACAATTTGTTAACTTTACTTATAATCAAATTATTTTTATTTAATTATTTATTTATTTATTTTTTTTTTTATAATTAATATACTTTAATCGACATAAAAAAAGTAAAAAGAAAACCATTGAGTTCTTCTATTACTTTTTAATCCAATTACCTTTCACAAAGTTAATTAATCAATTTTTTTTTTGTATAAGAATTTTTTATCTTTGTTAAATCTATTTTAAGTTTGTATTTTTTTTTTTTTATTTCCATCTGTCAATAATTAAACAGTATTTTTTCAAAATATACAAACAATGATAACGGTTATTTATTTGCTTAATTGATAAGATCATTATTTATCATTTTTATATCCAGTAATTTTTGCAGCACTGTTTAAATAAAATAAATGTTCGATAATTCCATTTTAACTTGTTAAATTGCATAGAATAATCATTATAATTGATACTTAGGTGATTAGTTTTTTTTAAATTATCGTCATATTTAAAGAGCCATAAAAATTTGAATTGTTGCAGTTTGTTTATAAGTGGCGATTTTAATTATGTGATAGGTCACTTATTGCACTCAGGTAATATATCTCTGCAAATAGAATCCTCTACGATTCATCTCTCTTAGGAGGTGATGATGAGACCCAGAGTTGTGGGGATAGGCTCCCTTCTTGAGGAAATCCCCTAATTACTGCACCCACTTCGCCCAGCCAAGAATAAACAGTTCTCGATGTCAGAAGGTTGTCTATCCATCTCACTTGAGCCCTATCGATTCCCTTCTTCTCCAATAGTATCCTTATTTTTTCCTGTATCACGCAATCGAATGTTCCATCAATACAAAAAAAATACGCGACTAGAAAGTGAAAAAGCACATCGTTAACTCCTTGGATTGTAACGAGTGCTCAATCCTGCCTAACAAGTTGTGCAAAGCCATCTCGATAGATTTCCCCGTAAGGTAAGAATGTTGAATATTGTGGATTTACATCACAATCCTCTCTAATTATTGTGATGTCATCAAACTTTTGAAATTACGGTTTCATTAAAATACCTTTCTTAGATTCTTATTGCCATTAAGTTAAGAAGAAAGTGCAGAGAGTTGAAGCTACTAATGATAACCCGTTTAGGTGTCACCATTGGATCAACCACAAGATTTCATGTAAAAACCGTTAAAAAGACTTATTGAAAGTTTCTTCTTCTTTTTTTTTTTTTACTTTTTCGTGTTTTTCTTGAAAAGGGCTGCAATGATTTTCTTTAAAAAACCCACAATAATTATAGGTATGAATAAAAAGGTGGATGAGGCTGAATGTTGGGTAATATCTGGGATTTTTATCCATCGTAGCATGCATGTTTTTGTTGTTGTTCCTCTCTACACGAATTTGATAACTTTACTCTGTCGGTGGATAAAATTAAGGAACCGGTCAGAAAAGGGATAAAATCCCAGAAATTATAAATATTTTCTTTATTTTTATTTATTTATTCATAGTCTGATATCCAAAAGAAATATCCCTCTTGAAATGAAGTATGAAATATTTCACTCAGTTTCTCGAGCTATCATAACTTATGCAGCTCAAGTTTGGGGCTTCGAAAAATACGATGTATTAGAAAAATTTTCTAGATATTGTTTTAAAAAAATATTTTTTCTGCCCCGCTACACCCCCAATCACATTCTAGCAAATGAGATTGGTATAAAACCTATTTATTCTTTTACTCTAAAATTACATTTTGATTATATTTTAAAAGTTTTAGAGATGCCGCCTCACCGTCTCCCATTCATTTTAGCGAAAGAGGTAATTAAGGAAAAAATACATTCTGGTATAGCAAACTGCGTGAACTAGCTCACTATTATGAAGTCCCCGTCTCTATTGAAAATGTTGCCAATTTATCGCAACAGTTAGTGCGTTTGAGACTTACGATAGAAGAAAGGGAAAAAGAGTACAATCTGCAAAGTTGCCGGCAATCAGTATACAGTCCCTTGTATGCGGAAATATGTAGCTCAGAAAATGGTAAAGATTATTTAAGAGAGATAAAGGATCTGTATGCAGTGCGCTGGATTTGCAAAACACGATGTGAGCTGCTTAATTTGAATTATAAAAAGTGGCGAGTTAATGGGAGGGAGCTATGCTCACTGTGTAATTTAGGCGAAAAAGAGGACACTTTACATTTTTTGGCTAGGTGTCCGGTATTAGCGGAATTTAGATTCGGAATATTTGGTAAAACAACCCTGGCAAAACATGAAATAATAGATATTTTGAATGGTGCAGATTGGCCTAAGCTGGTAAAATATGTAAAACATTCTGTGCAGTACAGGGGTGACTTAATTTCTGAATTTAACTTTTAAATACATTTAAAACAATTGACTATTTTTGATTTGAAATATGTTTATTATTTGCCCACGGTATGTTGAAGTGTCTTTTTCCATTTTGTATTGTCTCAACTTTATTACTAATTAGAAGGCTTTGTTTACTTATTCTTACTTCCAAGAGTTATTGTATTTTCTTTTAAATCCTTATACCTGTCCTTTGTTTCTCCTTATTTGTGCAATCATTTAATATTTGACTATTATATAGTAACACTTGATAAGCAGACTTGACAGACGGAATACAAATTCCATGTCTAAGTATTTTTTTTTTTTGTACTATTGTATTTTTGTAAAATGATTTTTTTATTTCAAGTATACATTATTATTATTATTATTATTATTATTATTATTATTTATTTATTCAATTCTGTTACAGCCGTAAAAGGCATACAGAGTGAGTTGACCTGAACTCATACAAACAGACCATACAAAAAAGGAGTAAACATACAGAATAAGAAATAATAATAACAGAAAAATGAAAAAGAAAGGACACTTAATGATAATATCTTGATAAGAATATATAAAGAAAAACAAAATAGATATATATAAATAGGATATAGATCCATTATATAATAGAAGTAAATAGGGAACGATAATGAAAAATATTTACAGAGACTAACTAGTAATAGTGATGCCAAATTTCAGTCTCCAAAGAAAGAAGAGTTAATATTAACATAAAGTATATTAACATAGCTAACATAAACTATTCCATATTTTAAACATATCCGTACAAAAAGTAAAAATGTCAACATTAATCTTGTTCAAATAATTTGATTCATTGAAGTCGAGCAGATTGATCAGTGCCTTGTCAATATCATCTTATAGACAGAGATATTTACCAAGTAATTTAGATCTAAAAGAAGAAAAGCTGGTACATTTTACAATGGAGTGCTTAATATTAAGGGTTCATTTAGCGGACACAGATTGCAGATATTGTCTATACAAACGTCATGTTTCTTATTATTTAAGTAAACAGTACATCTTTTTTTATAAGCCATTCGTAGCTGAGCAATAAGTCTTAGTTTGGCAATATGATTATTAAGACACAAATAGCGTCTTTTTTCCATATTAAAACTACAAACTCAATATCCCTAGAGAACAAATGATTAAATGAGTTGGTCAGGCCTTGGAGATTATCCAGTACTATTTTGGAATTCTGTATACTCCAGATTTCCTCGGCACCAATGGAGACCAATTAGTCTTTTAGAGAAAGAACCCAATTAAAAAGGCATTTTATACGTTCGCTTAATTCAAATAATCTCCGGTACCAGGCTTTAGGTAGTCGATCGTCTGGCATCTCAAGTAAGAGAGTCCACCATTTCATCATTCTCTTAAAGATATAGAACTCTGAATACTATCGCATTCAACCCTAACAACTGAGTCGGGCGTATTCTTCGGGAGGTGTAATAATAGTTTTAAAAATTTCAAATGACCTATTTCAATTAAAGTAAAATATTTGGGTCCCCAAATTTCAGAAAATATTTTGAGGTCAGAGAGAATTTTGCAGAAGAAGAGGAAGGCACACCAAGGGTACACAAAATTATTGGAATAATCGATATGCCGTCCTTGAAACATTAATCGCTTTTAATTCGGTAGCGATTTCCACCCTTAGAAAATACCATGGCAAAGGTTTTACTCGTATTTACTGTAAGCAGATTCTCTTCACAGTATTCTTTTAAGATTTCCAAATTGCGTTGT
Organism: Triatoma infestans; assembly: GCA_011037195.1. Taxonomy (NCBI): domain Eukaryota; kingdom Metazoa; phylum Arthropoda; class Insecta; order Hemiptera; family Reduviidae; genus Triatoma; species Triatoma infestans. The sequence goes on from JAAEAF010004386.1 coordinate 7,341, forward strand.
GCAGAAATCCAGGTAGGTGATAACAATACCATATCATCTGCATAGAGAATCAAGAAATTATAAATTTATTTACGTTTTTATTTGATACCTTTTTAGTGTCAAATTTTCAACATTTGAGGTTTCATAGGAAATCCTTGTTTTGTTGTTCCCTGAGTAAGAAAAAAATGTTTTTTAGCCAACGGTATGAGGTGTGGGTGTGTCCAAAACGCATGCAGATACACATACTTGTTTGTATCATGACGGGGGATGAGGAAAAACGTATTCTACGCATGATGCAATTTTCATACCGTTTATTTTTACTTTCTCTTACTCCTAGTAAGAGGAAGTATTGTAATCATGTCAAATTTTCGATATCGAGTTTTCACCGGAAATATCCTTTTTGAGGTCCCTCCAGATTCCAAAAAAGTGGTTTTTAGAAAATGGTCTGCGTGTATGTATGTATGTATGAATGTGAACAGCACAGCTCAAAAAAAAAACCTTAGAAAGTTGAAACTTGATATTCCGTTTAGGTATCACAATGGGATCTGACAGTACATTATCCGTCAAAATTCCACACCCGGAAGTATCACTTTACTAGTTTTTTTTTTATTTTTTGCGATTTTCTCAAAAATGGCTAAGACGATTTTCTTCAAACATGGTTTATCAACAGTACATACAAGGAGCTACAACTTTTATTTGAAACATTTCTCCGGAAAAATTCCTTTAAGGGCACTTTTGGGGAGATGGGTGGAGTTTGGTTTTTCTTTTAAGTGCTGTTTCAGTTTATTATACAATTCGGTCATCAAAATAATATTAATTAGAATTAAATGTGTTTCTTCAAATTCCTTTCACATATTACAGAGCTACAACTTTTATTTAAAATATTTCTCCTGGTAAAGTCATTTAAGGGGGCTTTTGGGGGAAGGGTGGGAGATTATATTTTTCTCTAAAGTGCTATCATAGTTGATTACACAATTCTACCATCCAAACATAGTTAATTTGAAATAAATGTATGGCTAAAAATTTCGAGTTTCAAGAAAATTAGTAAACCGGCAATGCGTTTTTACTTAAACGTATTTTTCAGAAGTTTCGACGAACTCCAACGAATTTCATCAAATTTGGTACTTATACTCTAAAATTTAGTCAGTTACAATTTTGAAAACTGGTATAAGAGAAAGTTGTGTGAATGTTTCACACCAAATTGTTTTTACCGTTTATTAAATTATTTATTTATTTATTTTTTTTTTTTACCCCAATGATAGATTACGAAGTTTAAAAAAAATCCTGACAAATGTGGCGAACGAAACTTCTAGTCTTAATTTTAGTTCCCTCGTTTTTTTTTTTAAGAAAACTTAACTATGGGCAAATCTTTCTGTTAGTAGAGAATAGTTAAGAGATAATTATAAAGAGAGTAGCTCACAGAGTAGTTGTATATCAAGATAACTAAAGAGAATGTGTGTAATACGATGGGCGGAGGGAGATTAGTGACCTAGCTCTATCTCTTGCATTCCCACTATTATATATACATGTCCTCTTTCTCTCTCTTATCTTAACTAATACAAATCTTCCCTGGCGACATATCCCTTAAACATAACAAATGTTTGCCTTTAATAATCATACCTAATATATCCCTACAGTTAGTGAGCACTCTTATATTAACCACCGCCATATACAAACAAACCTTCAGGATGGCGGGCTATGCCCAACATATAACAAATACTCTCGGGTACACCTAGCACTAAAGCCGTTTCCGTGTAATCTAATGACCTGAGCTCTTACAGGCCCTTTCTAAAACCAGTCCCTTACATTGTGCTGCGGTCATTAAACAGTTGTAGAGTTTTAATTAGTGAGATAAGCCCCCCCCCCCCCACATTTTGTTCTACAGTCTCATTCACTGTTGTTGAGAATGACCTCTTCCTTCTTCTTCTTCTTCCTCTACCTCTCTACCACCCTCTCAGCTGCCACAATAGCACGCATGCGTACACCCACTTCTCCTATGATATTTGTCAAAACAACTTTAACCTAACTTTATGAACATTTAAACTATGATTAATCCCTTAAGATATTTTTCTATTTTAAAAACTTTCCAGCCAGTCTGCTCATGATATTTTGTTTAATGACTTTGTAGCATAACTTTTTTTATAGTCATTTTTATATTTTTTATTAGGCATGTAATCAAATTAAGAAAATTATATGTTTATTTCTTTGCCCAGAAAAATTTAATAACAACACAATATGGAAAGTCACATATTTGTGTTATGGTTTTAAACGGCACAGTTCTTTTAAACTTCGGTCTTTAACTAAATATTAAAGGCAGCTTAGATGCGTATAATCGAGTTGTGGAGGAGAGAAATTGGGTTTGATTGAATAAACGAGATATGAAGACACTGTTATAATGTAGCTATAAGTTTACACAAACTGTACTGGACTTTATAATGACTTTGATAGAATAAAAGGTGGGAGTAGAGATATGACACGATGCGAGGTATGGTTGAGTCTGATAAGATATCCTCTAGATAGATTCTCACTGGCTTATATACAGGTTCTCCCACTCTAGCCTGCTTAAGTCAGAGAGTACCAGAGAGGGTCTGTCTTCTCTCTCTTGGTGTTACAATGCGTTAGCTCCTAGATCTCACAGTACACGGTTCTTTAGGCAACTCACAGCGGTGTCTGAAGCATCTATGATAGTACATAGTCATCGTGTGGTCGCAAAGGGATGCTGTTTCACACATACTACCAATTCCTCATTCATCCATAATAACAACCTGATCCTCGTGATATTGATGTCTCTACTTTGGAAACGTATAAACTAAAACGCTACTGGTATTTCGGTGCACCATCCATTCTTTTTCCACTGCACAAATTTCTTCGATTGTCACTTTTGCGCTTGGTCCTTTTTTTTTTTTTTTGTCAATAATGTTTCAGAAGACCACAAACCACAATTTTTTTATTTTCGGTCATATAGTTGGAGATTATAATAGCAGAGGTAAAAGATATTTGCGTAATTAATTGAATAAAGGAGTATTTAATGTAACTTGGTTATAAATTATATTAATACAACCAATAAATAGGTATTATTATTATTAAATACAGATAATAGATTGTTATAGAGGATTATTCCACTGCGATCTGAAAAATCTATTGTGTCCCCCGGAGCCTTCTCAGTGCACTGCCGGCCTCCGAGCAGTGTTCTCTATCTATAGACAACACAGCCCATCACCGGACAGTGAGCGGTAGAGGCTCCTAGAATGAGAAAAATCTACGGGCAGCATGCTGGATTTGAATCCGGGTCCTCCGCATTGCTAGGCCAGTGCGGTACCACTGAGCTAATCCTTTCTTCTCCCTTGGCTTACGCCAATTAACTAGGGAAGGAGGCCTTAGTTTATGTACTAAGTAGTGTTTGTCCTTGACTGTAAAGGGTAGAGTGTATGTAGTTTAAGTGTATTGTGTACTGTTCTGACGAAGTGCATGGAATATTGAGCTGTGGTAGCCCGTAGTGTCGCTAATCCCCAAATAACTGCATGCAACAGGTACCCTTTGCAGGAAAACACCGTAGTATAAACCTATTACTTTTGTTTTTAACATTTTTTTCTGAGAAATTTGATTTCACGGTGAGGCGCAGACGTTGATTTGCTCTTTATAGTGTCACAAATTTTTAAACGTTAAGTAAAGATTCCCATCTTTTATATATTTTTTTTTCATAATTTCGAGAAATGCAGTATATGTGAATGCGGTACATTTCATTGTCGATCGTCTTCTTCTCTTTTGATTAATCTAGCTTACATTTCTCCATCCTAAGTGAACGCTGGAATTTGATTGTGTCTTCAGTTTGCATTAATTCTTTTTTTACGTTTCATTAAATTATAAGCCAATATGGTTTTTATCCCCATCCAATTCATCCCACTAATTAATCTCTCCCCCCCGCCGTGTAGTTTATCTGTCTGTCTGCCACAGGACTGCAGACCTAAAGATATCCTTAACGCTTACCCCTGCAGACCTAAAGATCGTTCCTCCCAGGCTTTCCCATGAAACTGAGGCACTCCCAAATATTATTATTTTACCGCGTGCCTGGTGGCGTGGGTCCTAAGCCTTTATGGCTTTTAGCCCCCCATATCAACCCCTTAAATAATCACCCCCGGTAGCTAAACGGTCAGTTTACAATATCCCAAGATATCCTTTAACTCCAACTCGCCCAGGCAATCCTGCGAGAGTGGTACTCTTCCAAATACGCGAAACCTAGTACCAGCGAAACGGGGACACTGACATAAATAGTGATACACCGTTTCCCTGACTCCGTCATCGCAAATCTGACAAATGGGCCTAGACGTCCTCCTATGTTAAGCAAGTGACTAGAAATCCAAGTGTGTCCAGTCACTACCCCCCACTAAAGTCCTCAAACCTATCCTACTAAAGGATAGGAGATATTCCGAAACTCTCTGCTTAATTCCTTTTATAAATCTCTTCTTCCCCAATGTCTAATCTGTTTGTCGTGAAACCTCTTAGTGACGGCAAGGGCTGGTTGTGGATCACAAAATGGTAATGATGATCCCTCCGTAGCCAACTGATCTGCCCTCTATTCCCGCATGTCCGGGTATCCAATAGAAGACGCATCTTACCCCTCCTAGCCAAAGCGTTAAGCCTTCTCCTACATTCTCCTACAAGTTTCGAGTTCCACCATGGCTTGCTCAAAGCCCTCAGTGCGGCCTGACTCCCAAATATACGAAACTTAATACCAGCGAAATGGGGGACACTGATACCATAGTTAGTGATACACCAATTTCCTCTAAACTCCATCATCACAATTCTTTGACATCTTCTTCCCTATACTGTAATACTTCTATTCCTTCAGCAATCTTTTGAATCGCTTGTTTTTCCATTTGGAAATAAAAACCTTGTAATTTTAGCGTTCATTATTTACCAAAGTGCAGTTAGTTTATTATTAAAGAAACATAACATTTTAGCGCTTTAGTGCTTAACATAGCGTTAATTTAAACAAACAATAGACATATACACCATTTTATATATATATATCAATCCGTCATAATTATTTTGACATCTCCAAAGTAGTTTAACATATTTAAAGGTAGTGGTGGGAGTGAAGTATGATTACAATTATGATGGAAAAAAGAATACTATTGTTCTAACCCGTGACCACGTATGTACGTACTTACAGCCCATATACTGACAAACACAATGTATTTTTAACATAACAAAAACTGTAGTAATAATAATAAGACAGATTATATTTTTAACATGTCTACTTTTCTTACATATAATTTATTATTATTATTATTATTATTATTATTATTATTATTATTATTATTATGAAAGTTTATTTATTATTGTCATAATTTAGATTATTTTTTAAGATATTCAAAATTAATTTGTATATATTAAGTTTTGTGCAAATTAGAATTCTACCAAAGCGATATATCAACAATCCTGATTATTATCATAATAGTTACTTCCTAATATGTTTTTTGTTCGTTTTTGTTTTTATATATTTTTTTTTTTTTTAATTTATTATTATACTCAGGAAAGAAAAATGTAGGAGGGAGAGAAGAGAGCGACGAACTATTGTATATAGGGCTTTTTTTCTTTATTATTATTAATGATTGTTAACTCTATCCAGGATATATAAAATTACAATGGTTTGTTTATTAATATCATGTTTTACACAAATATATTCTTCAATTTTGGTGGACATTGTATTTACATGTATATATATATTCTTATTTAATATGAAATTAAGTTTTTTTTTATTTACTAATTAAATCATTTCCAACAATTAATTTAAAAAAAAAAAAAAAAAACTCGACAGAACAAATGTATTAATTAAACATTTTTAGCTTAGTCAAACATTACAGGCAATAAAATACAAGTGTTTATGGCTGATCTAATCCCTAGTTGTTTCTTAATTACCACATTTATAAAGTTTCCACTTGAATAAACTAAAACTATTATCTTAAAAAAAAAAAAAAAAAAAAAAAAAAGATATATTTCTTCTGTTATAATAATAAGTATAATTTTAATAATGCAACAATAGATAATAAAAATTAACATTTTATAATTATTAATTTCGTTGTTTTTTTTTTTTTTTAATTTTTTTAAGTTTTTATTATCACTATATCTATGTTTTAGTGTTTTTTTTTTTTTTTTATTTATAAATATATTTTCCCCCTCTCTCTATATTTGTATGTTTTATTTTCTACGGTAATATTTGCGGCGTGACGAATTCTGTATTATTTACATTGTTTTTATTCTGTAATAATTATGTAATTATATTTTTGTGGAGAAATAATTTGTCTTTTTTTTTTTTTTTTTTTTTTTAATTATGAATTCTTTTTATTGTAATTTAGTGTAAATATTGAAATAACGTATTGTCTATATAATGAGAAACATCTTGTTTTAACTGTAAATATACTTGTATAAAACAGTCTGACATTTGTTCTTCCGTCGACTGTTTTTTTTTTTTTTTCTTTTTTTTATTTTATTCCCAAAGTGACAAAGATAAAGTATTAAAACCGTGCGAATTTTGGTTTGTGTTAACGTAGAATACGTTTGTTTGGTAGGCACCTACCTATTTGATAATAAACGAACGTTTCTTATATTGAAAAGCAAACGAACGTTTTCTCATAGCAGGGTAATGAGGATGAGGTAGTTTGGGGGTTGAAAAACGTAAAAACTAACTACGCATCTTGCAACTGTCATATGCCAGATACCGTTTGAATTTTCTTCTTCTTTTTTTTTTTATAGTTTGTAAGCAATAAATACATTGTGAAAATTATAAACACAGTAAGAAAAATGTGGAATATAATTTTAATTGGTTTAATAAGTTTGATTAATGGATAGCAGGGAAGGGAAACAGCTGAGTGGTTAGCGTACTGGATTCCACGCGGAGGACCCTGATTCCAGTCTAGCTGCGCTATTCTTAGATTTTTTTCTTCCTAAGATCCTCTACAGCTCACTGTCCGGTGATGGACAGGGTTGTCTGTAACGAGAAAACACTGTCCGGAGGCGCAATGTACTGAGAAGGCTCCGGGCGCTAATGACCATAGATGTTGACGCGCCTTAACTTTAAAAAAAAATAAAATAAAATAAAATAAATAAAAAAAAAATTAATGCCTAGCTTGCCTGTAATCATATCGCTATGCGTTTAACTGTTACTCATCCCTCATAGAGACGTAACGTAATCTTCCCACCACAAGCTAAGGGATATCAAGATCCTCCTACTTAAGAACCTCTAGAAGATCTGGAAGGTGAATCAGTGGGAAGTTCTCAGCAAATAAATCGGCCATTCATTCTTGTAAACAGATACATCAAGAAAACTTCACCATCACCTAGGCTCTTGGCTAATTCGGTCTGTCATTTCTACGCTTATTTTCACGCTACCACTTTTGCATTTTGATAAGTAGTAGAAATAGAATAGAGGTTGGAAATCTAACACTCGAAGAAATTCAATCATAGGCTCAAAAAAAAAAAAGAAGAAGAAAAACTTGTTTTTAGCCGCTTAAAATGTATATATTAATCTCTAAAAAGAAGACAAAATCTCAAATCAATTAAATCCTGAATGGTCATCCTCTGGTATTGTAGATGAATTGAAATATTTGGATGTTATAATAGATAAGAAGTACTCTTGGAACTTTCATATTGATAACATATAAAATAAATGTGTATGATTTCTAAAATAAGTAAAATTCGTTGGGGCTTAGGAAGCGATCCCTTCGAAATAATATATGGAACAGCCATTTGGCCAAATAATATATATAAAATAGCTATCACGTATGCTACACCAGTATGGTACAAAGCCTTGGAAATAAAGAAAAACGAACAAAAAGTAAGGAGGCTTCAAAGAAGTATAGCCTGCGTACAATCAGGTCTTACAGAACAGTTTCCTTTGAGGCTTGTTGCATAATGGCCGGAATCATTCCAGTCACACTGAAATTGAAAGAACTACTTTTTTTGTACCAGGTAAACACGGAATATATATCGGTAAATAACTTTCAAAACTTGGACGCTTCTACAGAAACTTCTATGCAATTGAGATTTTTACTGATGGTAGTAAAATATGTGGCAAGGTTGGCTGTGCATTTGTCGCCTGGAGTACGTTATCACCCTGCTACTTCATGACAGGAACTTTAGACTATTGTTTCAATAAACCAAACAGATAACATACTGAATACTATACTGATGCCCCTGAATGGATAATTAACGAACTGAATCTACAGAATCTTAAATTATCATTAAAACGGTCAGTGAGGTAACCCATCATAACCCTACTTAACTATTGACAGTCACACAATTCACCCTACGTATGTAATACAGCAAATAAAACATATTTTTCAAACAATAATTATGGTAGTGAATCAGATTAATATAGTTAAGGTGAAAACTGCCCACAAGCGGTTTCTGTTGCATGTAGTTACTTGAAGAATTGCGACCCAACGGGTTACCATAGCTTAGTACTTCATGCACTTTGTTAGAACAGTACACAATACACTTAAACAACATACACTCTACCCTTTACAGACAATGACAAACGCAATACTCAGTCTAGGGCTCCTAGTTAATTGGCGTAAGCCAAGGGAGAAGGAAGGGATTAGCTTAGTGGTAGGGCGTTACACCAGCATTGCGGAGTTCCCGGGTTCGAATCTATGGCCCTTAAATTTTCTTTTCTTAGGGGCCACTTCAGTTCACTGTCCGGTAATTGTCATTGTTTTCTATAGCTAGAGAACACGGCTCGGAGGCCGACAATGCACTGAGAAGGCTCCATGGTGTAAAGAAGATTTTTCAGGTCGCAGTGCAATAATCCTCTATAACAATCTAAGGTACTGGAATTGAGGGAAATGAAATGGCCTATTGCAAGGCTAATAAGAAGGTTGCTCTAGTTGGGGGGGGGGCAGCATTGATGTATGATAAATACCTTATATCTCATTAAAATATTTACTTAAATCTGAAACCATTGCAAAGTGGGATAAGCTTGGAAGAATAGTAACAAAGGGCAAATTAACCAGGAAATAATTTTTTTCAGTTGACACTAGAATGTTTGCCAATCATTTCCAATTTAATTCCTGGTCGAATTCCTGACAGGACCGGGCCCATTTTAATAATGGGCTTAGGACTGACTCCCCGTCATGTTCGTGTGACACTAGAGACTCCAATCTCCAGCATGTTTAATATTCGATTAAGGGAAAGAGAACGCTCAAAACTCCTCATGGTTAAGAAAAAAAAATATATATATATATAATCAAGTTCATATTTATTGCTTGATTGGATAAATAAACAGGCCTCTTTAGAGCCAATCATGCTAAATTTTATTTCAATTGTTTCTATAATGGAGTTTGTTAAGGAGAGAAATTAGGTTTGATTGAATGAACGAGATATGAAGACACTGATATAATGTAGCTGTAAGTTTACACTAACTGCACTGGACTTTATAATGAAACTGATAGAATAAAAGGTGGGAGTAGAGATATGACACGATGCGATGTATGGTTGAATCTGATAGATATTATTATTGTAGTTCGGGTGCCTAATGGCGCGGGACCTAAGCCTATGATGCTCTTATCCACCCGATACTTCCGTAACCCCTTAATTAATCTCCCCCGGTAACTTGCCGGTTAATCTGCGATATCCCAAGATATCCCTAAACTCCAACTCGCCCAGGCAATCCTGCGGGAGTGGTGTCCTCCCAAATATACGAAACCTAGATCCAGCGAAACGGGGACACTGACATAAGTAGTGATACACCGTTTCCCTAACTCCGTCATCACAGTTCTGACAAATGGGACTCCGCGTCCTCCCTATGTTAAACAAGTGACTGGACACCCAAGTGTGTCCAGTCGCTATCCCTACCAAGGTTCTCAAACCCGTCCTACTAAGAGACAGGAGATACTCCGAATCTGATAGATAGATCTAGATAGATTCCCATTGGCTTATACACAGGTTTTCTCCCATTCTAGCCTGCTTAATTCAGAGAGTACCAGAGAGGGCTTGTCTTCTCTCTGCTTGCTATTACATTTCTATATAAATTTATTTATTTATTTATTTATTTTCAATTCATTTGTATAATTGATTTTCGTTTTCAATATTACATATTTAAAGCACCTAATACGTTGGGAAACATGTGAATAAAGAGGATCTCTATCTTGGGTTACCAGTAGAGGTAAAACATAAAAAAAGATAAATCTACTCATTTCTATATCAGTTATATAAGTTTTGGCATTACTCTGTTTCTTGGAAAAAATTATAAAACTCTAATTATATTTGTAGTTGTTAATTGTAACTACATCAGAATTAATGTAAGCGTAGTTTGTAATTTGCAGTTGCCACTACATTTTGCTCAACTATATAACTAATATATACTTAAGATGCTTAAGAGAATTCCTCCTGTCTCTTTGATTATACTTTCTCACTGGCTTTGTTAAGAACATCCCATTTTCATCATCCAGTTTTTTTCTGAATCGGTAACTTCAACCTCCTACCAAAAAAAAAAAAAAAAATTATATGCATGTGTGAAAAATAAAAATATCAATTAAATCATCCAGTATTTTATTAAATCAGATTAATAAGTGAAGTGACTCAAATTAAAAGATATTCTTATATTTATTTTCATTCCATGTTCTTCAAAAAAAAGAAAAAATCTAAAGTTGAAGTTAAAAAATATTTAGTTCAATGATTTCTTATCTCATCGTATCTTATTTTGTTACAATTAACAACAAAACAGAAATTAAAACTGTTTTCATATTAAAACCTGTCGTGGAGACGGTGAATTTATTTCCAAGAGAGATAATATAACCATAGTACTTATTATTTTGTCATTATCATTTGAGAATAATTGATCAAGGATAGGGCAGGTGATATAGAGTAGCTAGCAAACATATTTAGTTAGGTGTTTTGAATGTGCAGATGTAGGCCTGCCGGCTATACGCTTCTCTACAATTTCCACCACTCTGATAACTATTTATCTACTATTCAGATGGCCTAGGCAATCTGGGACTGTCTCTCTCCATTATGGCAACTATTTTCTTTAACTATATTTCATTCTATTCCTATTTCACCTGTTCCTTATTATTCCATTATTAATTTTACAGAGATACACTGCTACACAGATTTCCCTAACTCTAAACTATATAATTTGCATATTGATATACATATATACTTTCCAAGAAAATTGTACAATCAGTGACGCTACTACTGGGGATGCAAGTCCCACGCTAGTGAACTTTAACTACCTCATTACAAAAAGTAACTTGTTCCAGTAGCATTTCTATTGTTGTTTACAAATGATTTGAAAGATGATGTATTTTCAGTTTAAAGCTAAAAGATAAAATTTAAATAAACTAATAATCAAAGTAAATCATCAAAATTAAGAATTATTAGAAAAATTATCAGTTTTTATTAGTTTCTACCGTATTTCCTGAATAGTTTCCTACCCAATGACTTCATAGAATAATTACAAATATCGATGTGTTTAGTGTTCTTTACGATCGCTGTATTCAATGTTGTAAAATAGATGTTATTAGGTTAGGTCATAAAAAAAAAAAAAAATTATTTTTAAATTTTCACCGACGTTTCGGCAAATTTATTACCTTCTTCAGGGTAAAAATGTCTTGTTTGAATGTCTTGAAACTGAATTTCTTAAAAACTACAGTTTAAGAAACCAACAGTTGGTGATGGTATATCACAGGTAAACTGTATTTTTTAAGAAATTCAAACAAGACATTTTTCGTTCATTCAGAGACATTTTCCGTGATAGCCTGGCTTTCATTTTGTGGTCATCGACTGGTTTGGGGCGTTCGCCCATCTTCAGGATGCGCTTTTCAGACAGTGTGACAACACAGACTTGTACAGAGCAAATTCAGTTTTACACACTAACTGGTGTTTTCAACTGTATTTAAAACTAAACTCTTAAACTAGGTCAAGGGGTATGGTCAGCTGGTGGGAAAACACGTGTTTGGGTTGTTAAAGGGCAAATTTTCCTTACAATGGAAACAACACGTTGGGGGTCTAATTTTTAAACTCTGTTGTTGGAGGGAGATTTACTTTACAATTAACTAGTCAAAATAAAATATATAAAAATAAATTAAAAATTAAATGAAATAACGATTTAAACTAACGTAATTTAAAATTAAGCAATTTTTATAATTAAGTTTTTTTTTATAATTATGCATGCCGGTCAATATTTCACTTTTTACACAACATTCATATACGGCATCCACGCAGGCATGTATACCTAAATATGTTTTTTTTTATAATTAAGATTTTTATAATTATGCATTCCACTCAATATTTCACACAATATGTATTCACACAACATTCACATACCTCATACCACCACAACAAGACATTTTTACCCTGAAGAAGGCAATAAATTTGCCGAAATGTCATTGAAAATTTAAAAAGAGTTTTTTTTTATGACCGAACCTCAACATCTAATTTTACAACATTACAAATATCCATATTTTCCAAACATGGAATTTGCCTTCCAACAAATATACGTTGATTTTTAAGTGGAACGAACATCAAATATTGCATATTAAACATTATAAATTTACCACTAATTCTAGGCATTTGCCATATGATTGCTTGTTGTTATTCGATGGATTCAGCTCAGTGAATGGTTTTGGCATAAGATTTTAGAAGCCCATTAATAAAACCAAATGTTGGAGTGATTTTTGATAGAATGTATGAAATTTCCATTTTATTTCATCTTTATTCATTCTAATTCTGTAAGAGGAAGAAGTATTGTAATCGGGTCAGATTTTCGAAATTGAGTTTTCATAAGAAATAAATTTTTGAGTTCCGGTTAATAAGAAAAAGAAGTATTTTAGCGAATGGTCTGTAATATGGGCTTGCGTTGTGTGCATTTGTGGTTGTGTGAACAATTACGTCAAGTGCAACTTTCCTTTTTTTTTCCCCCTTTATTTGGCCCCAACGACTTTCTTTAAACTTCTTATACTGCCTATAGAGATAAATGCCTATATAACTTTTATTTGAAGAATTTTTCCATGAACAATTGAGGGGCGGATCTGGGTGAGCAACAGCTTTAAACTTTCTTAAAGTGCCACTAACAGTAAGGTGTATGGTTCTAATACCTAATACCTATATAACATGAAGGTACATCAGATAGAGCTAGGAAAAATTTAAAAGTGTTTTAAAACATATTCCCATATGATTGTCCTAACTTAATTGTTTCAGCGACTACCATGCAAAGAAGTATATCATATATATATTTTTTTATGGGTGACAGGGCCCTCACGTAACATAACCATCAACCAGATCTACGTGATATGGCGATCAACGTATTAAGAAAGGCTAGCCAATCGGGTTTTTGTAAAATAATCTCCTGCAGAAAACATTTCACTTGAAGTTGTAACAGCAATGTTACTTCCATTAACTTTTTCTCTTACTTGCAGCTTTTATTTAAATATTGAAATCAATAAATAACTAATATTATCAGAATTAGCAAGATAGATTTAAATATTAATTACAATTTGATTGCAATTCAGCCGGTTGAAATACATTTAGTTGCATTTATTTTATAAATAAATTTAATAGCGTTAATTGATTATTGATTGTATGCAATAATTGTGGTCCCGCCAGTTTTAAATAAATAATTATTTTGTTTATTTGTGCCTTGAACTATACAGGTACTAAACTAACAATCAAATACAGTAGCGAAAGTAGGGTTTGGTGGACTCCCTCCATAATCATAATACGGAGTTTCATTATAATATTAATAAGTTTAAAGTAATATTACTAATATATTTATTCACTTATTTCTTTTCAGTTCGATCACATAAACCATCATTATTATGGTAGGTATATATTATTTTTATTGGCAAAACCTTAAATTTAGGAAAACCAAAATAAAATTAATAATAAACTAGAACAAAAATTAACTTCTACTAGTAATTATATAATTTTTTTTTAAATAATTTATCACCCCATCGTTAAGCCACTGATGCTTAAATTAGCAAAAGAAAAATATAACACTAGCTTCGTACTGAACTATTTTTTGCAAACGCGTAATGTCGCTGCAGATCACATACTGTAAATGAATGAACATATTTATAATCCCATACAATCACAAAATATGTGACCCTTTAAAGTAGCGCTGTTTGTTAAGAGAAATTAAATTTTATATTTTCTTGTCGCCATTTTTTGGGTCGGTTTTTAGTGGTTGCGTTAGCGGCGCTCAAAATACGCGCTCAAAAAGATATTTTCCAGATTAGCCGAATAGAATAAAAAAAATATATCAAATTCCTGGCAACGTTTTGGAAATATTTATTTTAAATATCAGGGCTACAAAACAGTTTAATCAATGATTTAAAGTATATTTGGGAATCGTTATTGAAAACTGTTATTTTATAAAAGTTACCTTGAAATTAAAATACTGTAATTAAAGTTACTTTTATCTTACTACTGTAAATAAATTTATTCAGCAGTGTTTCTAATATTGTATTCAAATCATATGGGGATGGTCTGTTTTTTTTTGTTTTTTTTTTGCAAATGCCCGTTGATTCTGACTTAAATACATTTTACTCTAGAGGCGCATAATAAACATCTTTGGTCTTCAGCAGATGTCCATCATTCACACGAATATGTCCAATTCTGAACCTTGTTAACGTAACCTGTTTATCAGCTGTTTTAGTGTCCCGTTTGATGTATGAATGTATTTATTAATGAGAATGTTAGTATGAATTTCTAAAACGTTATAATATTGTCCGTATTGCGAGTAATTTGTTATGTGTAGATTCAGCTAATTCTTAGGGGTAAGAAAATATTTGTAACAGTATTTCAAACCAAAATATAATAAATAGAATTGGAAACACGTAGCTGTGATTAGATGGAAAATCTGAAAAAATACAGAATAGTTGAATATGTGGATGGGTTCGCATGCTGGATAACATATCTGATATTTTATCCGTCGTAGCATCATATTCCATTTGTTCCTAAACGGTTTCGGATTTTTTCCCATCGTCAGAGCAAATTCACCAATTTCGTGTAGAGAGTTCACTTCAATGTAATGTTTCTGTTTACACTCTCACTCATTGGTTAGTTGATTGTATATACGAGGCATGTCCAGTAAGTAAGTGTACTGAATTTTTGTAGGTTACAAAAATTTTTGTTTGAACAAAAAAATTACCTGGTTACATTAGTACATATGTAAGCTATTTTTCGACATAGTCAACATTCCTCTCAATGCAGGTGGTGAACCGGGTATTAATTTTTTGATTCCTTCCTCGAAGTAGTTTCTCGCCAACCCCTTCTTCCACTTCTCCACCTCCCTCTTCACCACCTCGTCGGTTGAAAACCTTTTTCCACCCATGTGCAGCTTCAGGGAGGTAAAGAGATAGTAATCTGAAGGTGCTAGGTCAGGGGAATGCGCGGGATGGTTCAGGACATCCCATTTAAACGAGGCAAGCAGTTCCTTCGTGTGTTGGCCGTCTGGCATTGTCGTGCAGCAGGCAGACTCCCTTTGTCAGCATGCCTCTCCTTTTGTTCTGAATCGCCCTCTACAATTTTTTTAGGGTCTCACGGTATCTTGCAGAGTTGATGGTCTCCGCTTGAGGCATATATTCAATTAAAATTATGCCTTGACAGTCCCAAAACACGGATGCCATAATTTTCTTGGCTGAAATTGTGGTTTTGAACTTTTTGGCGGAGGGTGAAGAGGTGTGACGCGACTGTTGAGACTGCCTTTTGGTTTCAGGTGTGTAGTGTGCAACCCAAGTTTCATCTCCAGTAATGATGGAGCGGAGAAATTCATCTCCATGGAGTTTGTAGCGTCTCAAAAGCTCTTGCCCGGCCTCCACTCGATTCAACTTGTGTTGGTCTGTCAGCTGTTTTGGGACCCACCTTGCGGACAGTTTCCGATATCCGAGGGTTTTTGTGATGTTTTCGTGTAGCAGAGATCTGGAGATTTGCGGAAACATCGCAGAAAGTTCATCCACAGTCAATCTGCGATCGTCACGGAGCACATTTTTTATTTTTTCCACAATTTCGTCAGTCACAATTGTAGGTCTTCCGCTCCTCTGATCATCATGCACAGACGTACGACCGTTTTTAAACTCGCGATACCACTTGAACACACTCGTACAATTCATAGCTTTATCACTATATGTAGTTTTTACCTCATTATAAACCTCAACCGGAGTTTTTCCCTTCCAAACGAGATAACGGATGACGCCGCGTATTTCACACTTGGCGGGAGATTGGATTGACATTTTTCACGAAACCTATTGTCGCGTCGAAATTCTCAACGCACTGACCTCGAACCGGTCTCGTTGCGGAGGGGAGGAATCGGGCTACACGACAGTGCAGCCAACATGTCGAGAAAAAAAATCCCTCCGGCCGTGAGAGCCTTACTTACTGGACATGCCTCGTATATGTGCGGTAGGGTAAAAACCAACAAGTTTTGTAACAAATATTACATTGAAGTGAACTCTCTACACGAAATTGGTGAATTTGCGATGACGATGGATGAACATCCGAAACCTATCAGGAACAAATGGAATATGCATGCTACCACTAAATAACCATGATGAAATACAGAACAATTTCGGCCTGTTTATGGTCTGATAATGACTGGACGGACATTCAATGATTTGGTTCTTCAATCTTGGAATGCATTAAAGTTCTTGGCCATGCCTCATGATATGCAACTGAGAGCGTAAATGTAGGTGGCTAGTATTTAGTAGTTTTTCAGTTTTTACTACAAAACCTTCTAGGGCACTTGGTGTTTATGCAGTCATGAAATAAATTTAAAATATTGAGTCTTTAAGATAAAAAATATGATTGCATAGAGCACCGTTAAAGTAGTTAAAACGAACATTATTAGGTAAAATGTACCTTTTTTTTTTTTGTTTTTTTTTTTTACAAGTGTCCCAAATTGATTTCCTCATTTACTGTAATACTCTTGAGTAATTTATCTCTGGGTGAAAATCAAGGGGGAAAGTTAATGTAATATATGTATTTAATTGTATACAAAAATAAATTCGGTCAGGTAGACTGGTGGTTAATTTCTATAATTAGCTCTACTAATTTTTAGCCATAATATTTACAGTTCATATATAAATATATGAAGAAATCTTCAGTTTTTATTTAAATATTTACAAGTACTGTTACAGTATTATATATTTTACAGCTCCTTTTTTGTATGATACCTCTATTAATATATAATAGTTTAAATTATCTAGAGATTTGTGTAAATAAAAATTTGCCATGTTAATAATATTAAAAGAAATAGTTAAATAAAGTTTATTTATCGTTATATTAAATATCTAGTCATGCTATAATAATACCATATAGTATAGTACGACGGCTGCGTTTACTTTGCCATTTTACTAAAAATGGTTATATCGTATATATTTTATTAATGCCATATAATGAAACTGATATATGACGTACTCTTACAGATATATTATATAATTTGTGAAATCATCAGTTTAGTCATCTAAAACATTACCGTACTGTCCGGGTAAAGTATATAACATTAAACTATCCACAACTAAATTATTGCTCCTATTAACTGGTGATAAAAGAGTGGGTATATATACACATATAAGTGTATATATTTTTATAATATAAACTTTCTATACCAAAAATGTTTTAATAAAAATCATTAATAAATAATATTAATTTAAATGGAATATGTTAATATAAAGCGCTGCCATAAAGTTGCTAATACGTACAGTGCGAATAAATGGCAAAAAAACGGTACAGTCTGGGTAGATGGGTAGTGTCAGTGTTGCCAGGTTGTGACAATGAAAATTCCCTTGCACTCTCTAAAAAAAAAATCCCTTTTTTAGCACAAAAATCCCTACAGACTTAAATTCTTAGGAATATTATTATAAAAATTGTTTACCATAATAAAGACCATCCAAATAACCAACATAGCCTCCCACAGCTCTAAACTTCTTCGATATCATCCACTTCTTCCACATCGCCTGCTAAAATGTTAAGAATCTCTGGAGATGTGATTTGGGAATCTTGTTTATACATACTGTCATTAAACAATTTCAGCATTTGGTCCGTCACTGGGTAATCACTACATAACTTACTTGAATTCTTCATATCCAATTTGAGCGAATGAGAACTGCCCCACTCTAGAATTTAATCGGTTTCTTTTTTTTGGTTTTTTTATATCATTAACCATGGAGAAAATTCTCTCTATATCAGCGTTCGAGTGTGATTAAATAAATAAATAAATAATTTTATTAAATATCATTTAAATATCAGATAAATAACATAATATAAATGCCTAATGATTACGCATATAACTAATATTCAACTCAGCCTTAGGCTGTGGCCACCCTCGGGGCGATTGAGTTGTGTTTAATTAAAAAAACAAAATATTAATTCTTCTTCATCAACTAAAATTAATCTTTTAAGGAAAAATGAAAAATAAATAAATCAAATTAAATGTAAAACAAAAACAAAAAATATAATTTCTAATTAATAGTGTCCTATTCTTTTGGCAACCAGCAGGCTTCAATATAAACATCAGACAGCCTCTTTCACTCAGCCCGATCTTTCTCAGCTCTTCTCCAAGTCTCACCTCCATATACCCTCTTCATTTCATTTCTTGGTCCCACTTGGTTCCACTTAGTTTATGGTCGACCTCTTTTCCTTTTCATTTCCATTGGTCTCCAGTCTAACACTTTTTTAGTCCACCTCTAATCCGCACTTCTTACTAAGTGGCCGGCCCATTTCCATTTCTTCTTTGCTATTATCCTTGCTATATCTTCCATGCCTGTTCTCTCCCTTACCCAAGCATTACTTTTTTTTATCTCGTATGCTTATCTTTAACATTCAACTGTGGCTACGATAAACAAATTAATGTCAATTTTCCAATATGTCTGAATATTAACCTACTACATGTGGCTATGTTGCAAATACCACATACTCATGCTCCATATTCAAACAGTGATGTCCAAGCAGAAAAAAAAAAAATTGAATTTAAACAAATTAATTTGTGCAGTTAAAAGTACTGCAGTGAATATTCCCTACGTTTTACACATTATCAAAGAAAAATCCCTCAATCCCTTTAGTACTTTAAATCTCCCTACAAGAGGGATTTTCCCCTTCACCTGGCATCACTGGGCAGTCAGTGATGAGAGAACACTGCTCGGAGGCTGGCATTGCCCTGGCCGGGCATAAATGACCATAGTTGTTGACACGCTTTAAATTAAAAAAAGAAAAAAAGGAAAGTGTTTTATATTAGATATTTTACATTTTTAAATAACAAAAAATCTGTAAATCCTTTAGAGAAAGCTCTTGTGATATTATGGGATTTTCGGATTTGCAATTTACCGGAAATACATAATTTATAAAATTGTAGGAATATATGTGCGTGTTTAAATTGTTTTCCTTCCTTCTTTCAACCATAATTCCACGTATTTGATTTTTTCTCTCTTTTTACCGATTTGCTCGAAACTGGTTTCAACTATTTTAGATTAAATTTCCTATATCGATTTATCTCTTTTATTTAAAAAAAATTTTCCCTGATAAAATTGATTTACATTGGAAGATTCTTCTCGATCGTTCTTAAATGATGGATAAGGATATAGTGAGATTCGGTCTTTTTTTTAAAAATAAAAAATAAACTTAAATTTTTGCCAACGTTTCGACAAATATATTGTCTTTATCAAGGCATAAAAATTAGAAATGATTAAAAAAATCTTCAAAACATGACAACTTTAACTTATGTATACTTTAGGAAAAATAAATAGTTGGGAACACCTCATCAACACCACAGAGAATAGTGAACATAATATAAACCACAATGAACAGCGGGCAGATATAGTTATAACGGAGCTGGTATAGTATTTGAAGGTTTTTTTTTTTAACATTTCTTATTTTTATGCCTTGATAAAGACAATATATTTGTCGGAACCTTGGCAAATAATTTTTTTATTTTTTTTTATTTTAAAAAAAAAGACCGAATCTCACTATCCTTATCCATCATCATTGATTTACATTGGAAAGCGATATAAGCCAAAATACTCCTATTATTTCACTACCTAATATTAATAATAATAATAGTATTAATGTCTTTATTTTTCTGTAACATTCAACTATAAAGAAAGAAACTTTAACTATAAATAAATAAAGAAATTAATAAAATAACTTAAAATAAAGACTACACTTGGACTGGTGTTATTTTGTATATTTCATTTTATTAAAATAATACAGTTCATTTATTTACAATAATATATTGTAAAATTGGAATAAGGATGGCATAATTTTACTAATAATAATAAAAGTAAATAAATAAGTAAAAAAATAAAATAAAAACAAAATTAAAAATAAAATTATTTAATAAGTTTATATCAATGTACATTGTACCTATGCAGTTTTGCAATAATTTGTTCAGAGACTTCCATATTAAATGGCAATTTAAATAATGGATAAATTCATCTCTAGAAAGCAATTCTTTTTACTCTCTCTTACTCCTCAAAATACAATGCAGTTGTTGAGGAGAGAAATTTGGTTTGATTGAATAAACGAGATATGAAGACACTGTGAGAATGTAGCTATAAGTTTACACAAACTGCACTGGACTTTATAATGAAACTGATAACAATAAAAGGTGGGAGTAGAGATATGACACGATGCGATGTATGGTTGAATCTGATAGATATCCTCTAGATAGATTCTCACTGGCTTATATACACAGGTTCTCCCACTCTAGCCTGCCTAAGTCAGAGAGTGGCCTCTGTTAACCAGAGAGAGCCTCACTTCTCTCTGCTGGATGCCATTACAGTCAATATGTAAAATTTTTGATTGGCTAGTAGACCTGGTGTGATAGGGTAAAAAAAACATACAAGGAAGAATTATTTCTTCTTCATTTTTAATTTTAATTTTTTTTTTAATTTTATACCAACATTTCGGCGAACATTGTTAGCTCTTC
Organism: Triatoma infestans; assembly: GCA_011037195.1. NCBI lineage: Eukaryota > Metazoa > Arthropoda > Insecta > Hemiptera > Reduviidae > Triatoma > Triatoma infestans. Next base: position 28,240 of record JAAEAF010004386.1, read on the forward strand.
TTCAGGTGAATCTAAAAAAAAAATTATAACTGCTTCTCCTCCCAGAAAACCCAAAACCATAATAAAACTTTTATGCAAAAATTTTCAAATCAAAGTGTTAACTATTTAGATAATGTCGAAAGTATAGGAAGTTTTTAAAAATCTGTGGAACTCGAAGTTTGAGAAAATCGCAAAAAATAAAAAATAAAAAATAAAAAATATACTACGAGTTGGTAGATTTTGTTCGAAATCTTTGGATGAGATGCGATGGTTGTATGTAAACAGAATACTAAGTTTAAACTACCAAGTTTAAATTTTACATTTTTGAGATATTTTGTTCGTTTATAAAAACACATACATTTATCTTCTTTTTTGTTTTCTTACTTAGGAAACGTCCAAACATTTATTTCCGGTGGAAATTTAATTTTAAAAATTCATCACGATCACGATACTTATCTTTTAGAATAGTTAAAGCAAATTAAAGGAAAATTGTCTCTAGTACATTATTTACTTACTTAATTATAATCTTATAGAAAATTATCATTAAAAACAGGCTGCCTTCTATTTTAAGACGGGAGACTATTTGGTGTTGCCTCTTGGTGTGGGGAGACCACCGTTTTCCAGGCTGCAGTTTATGCAATGCTTTGTTGTATTTTGGATGAGAGGGTGCGTAGCACTAATTTAAAAGGTGTTTGTATCTGCTCGCGACAGCCAGGCTGCATTGAAAGCGCTTAGTTCATATGTCTTCACTTCCAGATTGGTGTTGGAATGTTCTAAAAGGCTGGAAGGTCTTTCTTCTCTGAAGGATATGCTTCTGGTCTGGGTTCCAGATCATGGGAATGAGGAGGTGGATAGGTTTGCCAAATTAGGCGCCTCTCTCCCTTTCATTGGTCCTGAGCCTGCTGCTGGTGTTTGTCAGGCTTCCAGACGTGGACAGCTTCACAGCATTCATCCTTATGGATGAGTTCAGTTGGTTTTCGGCAGTCCAAAATGCTCATCAGGGGTCCGGACAAGGCCATTAGTGAGACGTTGCTGTGTTTTTCACGGAGCGCTCTCAGGCATCTGGTTGGATCTCTTACTGGACATTGTGGTTTAAGGAGACATCTCTACATAATGGGGCTCATGCCGGATCCATTTTGTAGAGTCTGTGAGACAGAGGAGGAAACACCCATCCATCTTATGACTGATTGCTTGGGTTGTGAGGAAATTAGGTTCAGGACCTTTGGTCGGAATAGGATGTCTGTGGAAGAGCTTAGGCTATTTCCGCTTAAGGTTATTGTCCGATTTATTCGGACCGCGATGAGTCTTAGATGAATTAGATCCGGGTCTGGACTTTTGATCTAGACTCGGTTTGTTGTTGTTTTTCTTGGGGTAGCTATATGGGCTCAGTGAGGCTTTGGATAGCGTAGGGTTTCTCTCCCCACAAACAAATAATAATAATGCCTGACCCCTTTTGTAGAGTTTGTGAGCCGAAGGAAGAAACACCCATACATCTAATGACGGATTGTTTGGGCTGTGAAGAGATTAGGTTTAGGATCTTCGGCCGGAATAGGATATTGGTAGAGGATCTTAAGCTATGTCCCTATTAAGGTTTTGGTCCGATTTGTTCGGTCTGTGGTGAAACTTAGATGGGTAAAACCTAAGCCTGGACTTTTGTTCCAGACCCAGTAGTTGTTATTCTTTAGGGGTACCTATATGTGCCCCGGGAGGCTTTGGATAGCGTAAGGTTTTGCCCTCTCCTTCCTTGAATAATAATAATAATCATTAAAAACAATTCCTTGCCATTTCTTGAACAGTTTATTTTTTTGTAAATTAGGTGAAAAAAAATTAATCTCCCAGGAGAAAAAAAATTATATCGTTTTTTGCCTTTTTTTTTGTTTTTATTCCCTTCTTCCACTTGTGGTTATAATATTTACCTAAAATGGAGCTTGGATAATTATGATAATGTGATGTTGATGCTATTCTACCTTCTTTATGTAGAGAGATAAGAAAGAAGATGGAGTGAGAGAGGGTGAGGAAGTGGAGCACGTGGTTTTGGTGATGATGGTATGTTAAGATACTCATAAAGGGGGGTGGGGAGGATTATTAAATAATTGTAGCTAAGTGGCAGTATACAGCCTGCAGGTATTTAGATGGACCGCACGGATACTGACTTTAGTGGAGAGATCGTTGCCAGCTGTACGTCTGTCTATCTGTCTAACTTACCACCGCGCACAACTCTGCCACTATCGACATCTTATCATTCATTATAGCTATGATCTATTGAATATTACCTTACACTTCTCTAAAAAACGTCTTCCACAAGGATAAGATAACTAGTTTTTATATGCATATATATATAATATATATATATATATATATCAACAATCTTTTACTTTTATTTAAACAACATTATTGAGCACCCATTATCACCGCCCAGTTATTATCTTAGTCTATACATATTAATCACTTCTTTGTAAATAGATGCAATTTTGTTCTCAATCTAGAAATACAAAAGTACTTTCTCTTACAGCTATAAGAGATTAATAATAATTCAACAGATATTATGAATAATTATTGAACCTTATAGTATAGGCACTTACTCGTATCCGCGTTGCCTGTTTACCTGCGAGTTGGAAAAATTAAATAAGCAAGCATTTTAACAGATATAATTTGGACATTAAATTGCATCAGTGACCGATAGATTTGTTTCAAAGGGTGCAGAATATATTCTTGAGTGGCATGGATTTCGTCCTTTCCACGTCACAATTAAATCTTTCATTTGCTACTACCCTACATCTTTTAATTAGTCAGCTTTTGATGAAAAGATGAACGATCTTCAAGTCGATATAATCTATCTTGAATGTCAATGGTTTTAGTCAGGTTATTTACCATCACTTATTACTTCCTTTAGAATAATGAATTTTGGGATTGTCATCGATCCTTTCTTACAATGATCAAGGTCAGCACTAGCTACCTTGCAACACAAGGTGGACTTCAAGGTTTGATGGTCAAGGTTGATGGTTAAGGTTTGATGGTACATTTGATCCATGGCTATTCCTCCTCAATGTTAATGATCTTGTTGCTATAATGGAACATAGACCACTCTGTTGAAGAAATTCACAGCAAGCGTTGGAACCTTAATGTTGTGGCACTTATGACGTTGCGCCAAATTAGTACCGAGTGTTACCGATAGGAAGCGACTGGCTGATTCAGTCAGAGTAGGTAGCTTAATAAACTTTGAGCTTTAGTGAGAATTTAAAGTAAAGTTAATAATAGTTGAAGGAGTCAGTGCATTGTACCGAATCAAAGAGAGTACTCCATTCCGTAGGAGCTATTAACTTTTGCCGAAATCAATTGTTACTGTTATGCTTAGTAGTGTGTAAGTCATATCAATCTAACATAAGAATTTATGAAGGTAAGCTTACCAATAATTATACTGTATATTAAACAAAATTCAAGAAATTTGAATATGTATCTGTATATTCATCTATAGTTGTTCTATTCTCTTAAAATAAACAGATTTCCTTGTAAAGAGCACTTAATCTCGTTGAAGAAAAAGGTAGCTGGGTATAACCCACTCCGCTGAGCTTCGGGGAAAAAGTTGAAAGTGATCTTATTTCGAATCGGTAACTCCAACTACCTGGCGCCCTTATTTATCGCCTTAGTTATAGCGTCGGGGCGAAATAAGGTCTCACACGTTAACTACTTTAGTGTCTTACGCCGCACTAAATACACATTACTCACTCTGTCAAGCCATCTGGATTAACCTTGCTACAACTTTCAAGCACGTTTAGCGTCTAGCTCCCACCAAAAGTTACACAAAACATTCTATATAAACTAGGCAGTTTCAGTGCTTAAGTCTTTAGAAATCAACATTCGAAGAGTGTAGAACAATCAAAGTCTGGAGCAATCAGAAACTCAGGAAACAGTCTACATACAAGCGGGGCCTTCAAGAGCCTATGAATAATAATTACCGAGAAAGTATACAACACAATTCTCAAAGAGTTATAACAGCACTTGGAATTTTGGGAATACATTAATTGTTGTTAAAATTATATAGAAATTTGGTTCGAATAATATACAGAAGTGGACTTTAGAGGAAACAACTTAACGTCGCCCCCTCCCCTAAAAACTCCTAAAATTAATTCTTCAAGAAATGCTGTTATTTTAAATAAAAGCTATGTATATAGTAGACATGCAAGGTTTAAAGAAAATCGTTGGAAATCAGTCACAAACATCTGAAAAAGCGACTTAGTAAAGTGGTAATTTCGGTTAGCCGATTTTGACCCAAACCTGTTGAATTGATCTACTTAACGAAATATCAAGTTTCATACGGGTATTTTCTGGTTTTTAGTTAATTGTTAATTGTTTACTCATAGATAAATAGATAAAACAGACACATTCCTATTTCTAAAAACCATTTTAGAAATCGTACTCTGGGCTATAAACATTTATATTCAGTAAAAACGCAATTCGAAGATCTGATATGAGTAAAATAAGAAAAATAATTTGGCCGCACGCCAGTGATCATAGATGTTGACGCGCCTTAAATTAGCGCTGTGGACGTGCACTACTGGCTCCGGACAGTGTTCTCTCGTTACAGACAACACTGTCCGTCCATCACCGGACAATGAGCTGTAGAAGCTCCTAGGAAGAGAAAATTTAAGGTCAGCACGGTTGGATTCGAACCCGGGACCTCCGCGGTGCTCCCATTTACCTAATCTCTTCCCTAAGTGTTTTTACAAATCTCGTCCAGTTACCATTTTCGCTGGCATTCGTGTGGGCAAACCTTCTACAAATGGCTATTTGAATCTGTTATCAAATAACTATTTTCG
>JAAEAF010004387.1:0-61912 GCA_011037195.1 Triatoma infestans
TTCCGCAGAGCTAGAAAGCATCAGAGACATTTTCCGTGGTAGCCTGCTTCATTTTATGGTCATCGACCGTTTTCAGGCGTTCGCCCATCTTCAGGATGCGTTTTGTCAGACAGTGTGAAAACGGACTTGCACAGAGCAAATTCAGTTTATATATTCAAATTCATTTATACAACAACCAAGCTTTAATTACTAAGAAAAATTTTAACAGCTGAGTTGGTTTTCTTAGAATAGTTATAATTGGTTCAATTTTTAATTTTCTGGGATAATCATTGGTTTTCTTTCTCGTGATCGATATTAATTATATCAATCGGTAGAAGAATCCAATTATAGAAAAAAAGAGCGATTCATTGTTTAATCGTCACAGCTTTACTTTTTAGTCAATTTAACTTTTAGAGTGTGTATAAACTGAATTTGCTCTGTGCAAGTCTGTTATCAAACTGTCTAACAAAACGCATCGTGAAGATAGGCGAACGCCCGAAAACGGTCGATGACCACAAAATGAAACAGGCTAACACGGAAAATGTCTCTGATGATTAATCCTATTGAACTCATAATATTAATATCTCTTCCAAATAAACAAACATAATTTAAAATATGGATTTCCTTAGTTTTCACTTATTGAGTACACGCTGTATTTGATGGACATGAGTATATATATATACAAACAAATTTCTCTGATCCATTATTTTCTGATTAAGGAAATTTAAAAAATATTTTATTGGGAAAACATTTAATATCGGAAAAGCCTTTTTTTTTGTATCTAAAGGAAATAAAAACATTTTGGATATCTCTATTTACTTATGAACGTGCCCAGGTTACAATTCTGATTTTTGGGGATACATCGACATCCGGTGGTCATTAGCGCTCGTTACCATTCTGATATTCTCCCCCCTCCCACACCAAAAAAAAAAACAACCAAGCTCTAATTACTAAGAAGAATTTTAACAGCTGAGTTGGTTTTCTTAGAATAGTTATAATTGGTTCAATTTTTAATTTTCAGGGATAATCATTGGTTTTCTTTCTCTGATCGATATTAATTATATCGATCGGAAGAAGAATCCAATTATAGAAAAAAAAGAGCGATTCATTTTTTTTTTAATCGTCATAGTTTTACTTTTTAGTCAAATCATTTATAATAATTTAGGGATTTTTTTAAATTTTTTTTTGCGCAAAACATACCAAGTTTAAATTAATGAATTATCATGAATAATTTTGAGAGTCTTTATTTTATTATACGATAGCGTTTGAATGGAGTTTAAAAAAATAATAATAATAAATTAAAATTTATCAGGTTAAATGACAATATACATATGTAAATGTCGAACAGTAGTAGTTGCAATATTGATCTTGGCGAATAAAAACCGAAACAAGTATTACTAGCGCCTTCTATTGTACTATCTTCATAAATAATTCTATAATGTTTGTCCCCCTTCGGCTCCTAAACTGGAGGGTAACTACTTTCTTTTGCTCTGTCGTGCTACGGAAGCACGTCTTTTTCTAAATTGTCGCGTCCACCCTTTACTTCCTCCACCACACATATATATATATATTATATATATAATTATAATTAGATAGCCGAGACAAAGTGGCGTATTTCCCCCCCTCTTAAATATTATTGTTCTACACCATAGTATATTTCACTTGATGTGTGTGCGTGTGTGTGTGTGTATATATGTGTGTAGATGGGCTCGAAGGTAATCTCCGGTTGAGTTTATAGCTAAGAACTAAGGGTAGAACACTAACAGAACGAGAAGAAGTAGAGGCAATTGTAAATCTTAGGCAGGGAACATAGCAAGTTAGGGCACATCCTCCACTAACGGGACAATACCACTCAAGTGTTACGTGGCTGGCAGTTTTAACCTCCTAGCAATGCTTTGCAAAAAGCTTACCAACTTTTTTTTTTTTGTCTTTTTTCCTTAAGTTCTCCGGCTTTCATGCATACTTTCAAAATTTACGGGCTTAGATCGTTGGTAATATCAGGGATTATTGTCTTGTTTTTTGTTGTTTTACTATTTTCAGAAGAGAAAATACATTTTTTAAAACAATACTTTGTAAGGAACTGCTACACACTTGTGTTAATTAAAATTTTAATTTTTTCCTATTACAGCTATAAAAAATTATTTAATATGTAACAATCCTTTGTTAATTTAATTAAAAATACACACTTCAGAATTTGTTAATTCGATAAAAATAATCTGCAACAATCACATGACTTTCTTTTACTGCAGTCCATACAAATACCCTTCGCCCTCAAGAAAAATTAGAACTCAATCACCTGGACTACATTACATATTAACATCTTGATAGAATGGCTGATCACAGACGACAGATGAAAATAGCAAATAGCCGCATATAAAGTGCATCTCATAATTACATGTTCCGCCGTCTCGCGAGCTTCGCATCTGCAAATCCCATCGCTAACAAAGCCCATCTGATACCATTTCTCGTTTAATTGCCCATACCAGGGAAGGGAATAACTAGCGGTTTCGAGTCCAGCTATGCTACCCTTAAAGTTTTTCTTCTTAGGAACCTCTACAGCTCCCTGTCCGGTGATGGATAGTGTTATCTGTAACGAGAGAACACTGTCCGGAGGCCGGCAGGGCACTGAGAAGGCTCCGGGCGCCAATGACCTTAGATATTGACGCACCTTAAAATTAAAAAAAAAAAGAAAAAGAAAATTGCCAATACCCAGTAGCAATCTAGATACCGCGCGTAAGATAAATCCCTCGGGATAATCCTTCGGCCCACTGGGCGGCTGGTAAAAATAAAATGGGGGTCCCTCCATTACTTGAACTACTCCATCTTTCTTTCCATACATTAAAAAAAATAAATGTTTTTTAATATATGTTAATAATCTTTCCACACAACAAATTTACGTCTAAATTGTTTCTTCTTTTTTTCGAAAGCCACACGCACCCGGTAATCCTCATTCAGGTTTTCCACCGATACAAACTGCACAGTAACAAATATTATAAAAACTTAAAGAATCGATGCAGCTATTTTCGACAAAATTGCAAAAGACCAAAAAAAAAAATAAAAACTCAATAAAGAAGTATTTCCGGTTGACGTATTTTGCCCAAAACTTTCGTGTCGATCCCATGTTTAGTGACACATAAACAAACAAAAAAATGAAATTTGAATTAAATGAAATTTATTTTTGTATTATACACTTTATAAGCATTACAACACTCACATTATCTACACACCCACATACTACCAACACAAATACAAGAACTCTTAAAGACCATTCGCTAGACATTTTTAAAGAAGCGCTTAAGTAAACGTCAATTTCTTGTATAAATTTAGGTATGCGCACTTTCAAATATACAAGGTATTTGCAATAATTAATTGTAATTATTATTCCTTTCTTAACATTGAAGCTGTCAGGATGCCTTCTATCATCGAAGATAATACGTATTTATTTCTTACACTATGAACAAATTTTCACATTCTTGCATTTTGAATATTATTTATGTAAAGGTTTGTATTTAATACATATTGTGTTGATTAAACACATACTGTGATAAATAACAAAGGCAAAGCCATACGACCAATAGGCGAGCTCCAAACAATTAGTATAATACAAATTTACATATATAATTAATATAAATGATAAACAATGTATGTTATACAAACAATAATAAAACCTTAACATTAAATTCAAAAATTTCTTTCAGAGCGTAATATATAAATTTAAGAGATAAAAATTAAGTCCTTAGCTGAATTCTGAATTCATTTACAATCGTATTTTTGATTATATCATTTTCAATTTTAAGTACGGCTTACAATTCGGAAACTATATTAAATAAAAACATTGTACAGGTTTCATTATATAAGAAAATATTTTGCATTCCCGAAAAGCAAAATGGGTTAGGCTCATTTTAGATATTTTATGGGAACACCACGTACACAAATAGATGAGGCTATGTAGAGCATGCTGTTGAGGAAGTTAAAACACAAAAAACACCCGTATTCACAATAAACAGACGTGTGTGCCATTCTTTGTATTTAGCTTGCCTCTTTCACAGAGTGGATTTAGCATTGAGTCCATTCTCCACTCTCGTCTACTCATACAATTACTGAGCAGATTATAAATTTCGTAAGATGGCAAAATACGTAATTAATTATGTATCATTTTATGAAGTAACTATTGAATTGTCAACCTATCTTTGATTTTTCCTGCAGTAATTCATATATTGGATTGGAAAATATGATGAAAAAGGATTTTCTTTTAGACTAAATCAACTCTACAGAATTTTATTAAAAAGCTTTTTGTATGTTACAATATGTACGAATTGTTTCGTTTATTGGAAATGAATAATGAATGTTGCGTTTACAAAAGAGGGCGCCATTTATCTTCATATTAATAAAATATTATCAAATTATTAGGAAACGATAGGTTTTGTTAGAATATTGCTGTGCAATTATTACAAATAATTTTTTTTTTTTCTAGTTTTGAAATCTTTTATGTTGGAAATATAATAAATAAATCAATTATCGTTAAGTTTAACTGCTCAAACTATATCTAAAGCTTATCATTATTTCACCATTCTCCATAAACGAGGTTGTCTTAAAAAATACATTCAAGGCTAAAGCATGGCACTGGATTTTTTGATTTGGAATGCCTCCTTTGATCAGCACAATGTATTTGCTTGTGGCCTCCTATTTCAACAGTGATGCAAGAATCAATAGCATTGCAATCCATATTTAAAATTGAAAACATAAACAGCAGTGAGGATTAGCATCAGGCAAATTGCAGACCTCAGGCAGTACTATTTTTACTCATTATATTCCCAAGCATGCTAATCATATTTCAATATTTCACATTGAACTTGCTTTAATGACCAAAAAGAGGTGTTATTGGAAAAGTTTATAATATTCCCAACTCCTAGAAATAATGATAAATTAATTTTAAGTTATTTACTTTTAGACATAAAGAATTGGAAACACTTGTTTCTGAATTTATTCATAACAGTGTTATAATTGTACTTCTTAATATTCAAGTGGAGACCACTAATAGTTCTTAATGATGAACATGTGGTAGTAATCATATGGGATCATCTGGGACTGCTCACTCTCTCGAATAGATTTAGTCAGGTTGAGTAAATATTTTAAAATATTTTTCTAGTTTTCAACTATGTTTTATTCAATATTTAAATATGTTCAAAACTGTTTCAAATTGTTACTGGTAGTTGAAAAAACGAAAAACAGTAAACAAATAAATTTATATTTTTTAAAAAAAATTTGTTATCATCAATAAGTCAGAATTCTCTGTAATATTACAATATTTCTTATATTGAATAATAACAAATTTACATAAGAAAATATATATAACGCTTTGATTATATAAAAAGATGATAGCACTGGAAGTGTTTATTTTTATAGGTGAATGCTTTTCTAAAAGGTTAAGCACATAATATTAAGTAAATAAGAATGAGTTCAACTGGAATGGGTTGTAGTTTGGTGTAATTCTCGATCCAACCTGCCTCTGCACTACCTTCTTGTTTGTTCTCTATAAAATATTAGATTCGTTCTTCTACCTAGAAGCAACGCACGCGCCGCGGCAAATTGTATAAAGTAATAAAAGAAGTTGAAGCACCGTGCCGAGTCTTCCAACCTCACTCGCGCCCCTCCACCAGCTCACCCTACCAAACAGTCCTCCACCAGGTTGTAGGAAAAGCGCTCTCAGTACAGATGAAGGGCGGGACTGAAAAGATTTTATGAAATATTCAGCCTAGGGCGGGAAAACGGGACAAGGCAGGCGGGAGCAGCCTCTTGCTTTCACCCAAGAATAACTCCTATTGTGCTTCTACTCTAAATTTAACTTTTGATGGTGAGGAGGGAGCCCTCTTTGTGAACGTCTTTAGGCTGCGATCCGGCTCACAAAGAACCGTATGCTTCTCTTTAACTATTCACGGCCAACGAAGCAAAGTGGATAGGGCTACCGGGAAGGTAGAAGAAAGTAGCTTCTGACTTCAGGAGTCGCAAATTTAAAATGAGCCAATCTCTCGCCCCTTATCCGTACTCAGCGCTACACACCAGGTCAGGTATTGTCAAGGGTTGAACAACTTTAATTAGCTTGTCATTCTGTTTGTTAATTATTAATGAAATGAAAGGCTGATTTTTATCCACAGTCGGAATCTCCTTTGTGGCAGTCAAAAGTCTTCAAAAGAGAAGATTTGTCTTGGAAAACAACCCTTTTTATGAGTCTCATTAGCTTACGTTCAATTTCGTTTTCCTACCTTCAGTTTCAAATCTCCCCCTCCTCCCGTTCCAGGAAACAAGTATAACTTATTTTCATTTTCTTCATTAATTTTTTCATATTTTATAAGACAACTTCTAAACGAAAGAACAAACTGAAAAAACAAACAAATACAAAGTATCACAGTGGAGAAATTTTTTTTTTTTACATAAAACGATTGAGCTTGTTGAGGAAGTCATTAATTTTTTAAATAACTTTCCAGGAAGTCGATTTGTTATTGAATAAAAATGCCTTGAAAATTTACAGAAGATGGAATACTATTTAAATACGAAAACATTTTTAATGGGCATATAAACTAAGGAGAAAAATCCTGTCTTATGTAAATGTAATTCGTTAAATAAACATGAACCAAAGAACCAAAAAATTGAAGCATGCCTAGGTTATGAAGAATAAAAATCATAGAAATATGTAAATGTTTAAAGTAATTTCTTATTGTGTTTTCTAAATATATTAGGAATGTTATGATTCAAATAATATCAGGAAATGTTAATTTATAAGAAATATTGATAAATTGGCAATAATTATTTAAATAAACGGCATTTCTTTACTTAGAATCATGGAATTCACATAGGAAGGCAAAGAGAGTCATTATTGGGATATTCTCGCTAAACAGTAGAATATCTCACTAAGTAAATACACTTCTTTACTTGCTGGGAGCTTACATTTTTAAAAGGAACCAAGAACCTTTTAAAAAGCGACGTATTTTCCCACCCACGTACCAACGAACGACCTAACCTAGCTCTTAACTTAGTTAACTCGTAACAAAAACACTTTTTTAAAACCAATATATCAACTAAATTTGCTCTGGCAAGTCTATGTTATCACACTGTTTTGACAAAAACATCCTGATGATGGGCGAGCACCCGAAACCGGTGCCCCCCCCCCCAAAAACAGGCTATCATGGAAAATATCTCTGATGCTGTCCAGCTCTGCGGACCAATTACAACGATTACCTCCTAATGCAAGAACTCAAAAAACAAAACCGGATTCTAATGTTATATGAATGCTGGACAACTCACATTCTAATGATTCATAAAAGCACAAGAATTCTATTTTTTTTAAATACTATTCCGTTTTGTTGGTCTAATCAAAGTATCTATGACCTAATCAAACAACAGGGAATGCCATAAACGGGTTGGGACGATAAAATACAAGCCAGCACCGTGTTTGTGACACCTGATTCTTCTAATATCATTCTCTTAATATCCTGTGCGCTCTATCAGCGCAACTAAACACCAAAGATGATGTAATTTCGGCCGAAAATTTACATCTAAATTTTACTCATCGTCCTTCAAATGATTTTTTTTTTAAATCTGTTTTGTTTACACCATCAGAAATATCATAAGGAATATTTAATGGAACTATTAAATTATTCTAGCACGGTTTAATAGGTCAAAATCTTTAAGGGCTGTAAAATTTATATTTCCAATGATATTTTCATCAATTATTATATCTAAATCCATTCATAAATATTAGTGACTAAAAAAATATGATTTATCCATTCATAAATATGATTTTGCCACAAAAAAAAAAGAATTTAGTCAATTTTATTACTATTTATTTTAAAAATTAAATGGAGAACAAGAACAAAACTTGGTCACAGTGAGGCCGGGAATGCCACTTTTTTGAATATTCCCCCACTAATCTGATTACTAATGTTACTAATATGATTTATATTAAATTTAAGCAATAGAATAATAAATATCTATCTGAATTTTCACGAAGTCTAAGCAAGAATAATTTCGAAGGTATTTATTGCTTTTCAAAGAAAATTACGTCATTTGAATATAAAAATTCTTCTGCGATTCACTTATAAGGTTTGGTAGAAATATAATTTATACAAGTTATATAAACTGCCTGTTATCCACTTATAATGTCATTAGCTTTACTGATTAATTATGCAATAAAAACCGAAAACATTGGCTCTATTAGACCTGTCTATTGTTTAATTAAATAATAAATTAGAATACCGATATAGACCAGCAATCAGCAATAGATGACTTTGCTTCAATTGGTTCTTCAATTCTTTAAAATTTTAATGGCAATAAAGCGACTAAAATTGTTTTACATTAAGATTAGCAAAATGATATTATAGCAAATTTAGGATTATCCATGAAAATATTTCAATAATGATCCGATATACTTAATAAATAATTACAACATCGTAAAAGCTGCACCATTTAACTTTAGATTTGAAAGTAATTGTTTCATAACATAATAGTAATTTCTATGATTTATCCGCCGTAGCATGCATTCATTTTGTTGGCGCTGATCGATTTCGGATTCTCATATATCGTCAGAGTAAGCCTTATCATCTTTATGGTTCTGGCAAGCACCACTCTAGTTGATTCATGAGAAATCGTTTAACACCCGTTGAAACCTCTAGGCATATCTAGCCATTGCCAACGGCACAAAAAAGGGAACAACGCTGGATACTTGTCTAGGCTGAGTCCTTAAAAACATTCAGTATTTAATTCAGTAATAGACACACTGCGTCAGAATCTCACAAAATATCATCTTAAGAAAAAAAAAAAAATGCGGGCGATTCTCTCAACTTTTCGAGCTTGAGTTTATACAACGGACATACAAGTTTTGTAGCCCTCTCTAAGAAAAAAGTGTTTTTAGCGAATCATGGCATCTGACGCGAAAGCCGTGGGCAATATCCATCAACCGGAAGTGCGACTTTAATTTTTTTTTGCGTGCTTATTTCAATTTGGCAACATAATTACACATTTAAAGTACTGTAGGATTTTAGAAGAATTCTGTGAAGAGCCGCCGCGAGAGTTATAGCCCCGCCTCTATAAAAATGAAAATTTGTTACCCCCCATAAAGAACTATTTTTTAATTGATAAAAAAAAGTTTGTACTAAAAATGCCAAATTTACACTTACCAGATACGAGCGGTTCACAGTACGTTACAATTACTGCATAATAATGAACAGTTAATTTCCTGATATTTTTTAATTAGAATTAACTAATAAAGATAGTAGAAGCCCGCTAAGGGTATCTGTTGCAGGCAGTTACTTGGGGAGTAGGGACCCCACGGGTTGCCACAGCTCAGTAGGCCATTCACTTCGTCAGAACAATACACTGAAACTACAAACACTCTACACTTTATAGACAAGGGTAAACACAATTCACAAACTAGGGTCTCAGTCCCTAGTTAATTGTCGTAAGCCAAGGGAGAAGGAAGTTATCTCAGTGGTAGCGCGCTGAATTAGCAAAGCGGAGATCCCGGGTTCGAATCTAGCATGGTGCCCTTAGATTTTCTTTTCCTAGGAGCCACTACAACTCACTGTACGGTGATGAGCAGTGTTGTCTATAGCTAGAGAACACTGCTTGGAGGCCGGCAGAGCACTGAGAAGGCTCCGGTGGGCCTTTCATCTTTCAGGTCGCAATGCGATAATCCTCTACAACAATCTACATCTAGAGATAGTAGGAAGAAATCGACATTCCTAGTATAATTATTTAAAGTAAGAATTATACAAATTTAATTTATTATTTAATTATTGGTTTTAAAATTATTATTGAAAACATATTTTCGTTGGTTCGAGAGATGAAACTTTATTAATGAGACATCTTTATTGCTACTAAGAAGGTAGCAAATAGTTTTTAATAATTACTTTCTGTACCTGCTTTATAATGGATGTGTTAGGTGGAGAGAATTTAGGTCTGGTTGATGATATGAGAAGACTTGGTTAAACTGATTAACTATGTATAATAATAAAGAGACACAGCCTGCCTGGAGTTTACAATAGAGAATGGGTAAGATAGAGATGTATGAAAATGACACGAAGTGACTGGCGAGATGATGAACTATATTGAACTGTGTTGTACTGTATCCCCGTGGACTTTCCGTCGCTGTATTTGTAAAATTTCTCCCACCCCCGTCCGAGAGAGTGGTTGGGTTCGTTTCTCTTCTCTCTACTCTCTTTAGTTGCTGAGCTTCTCTTTGGTGAGTAACAGTATCAATAGTGTCTTGTAATTCAGATAGCCGCATTGAGGGAAGTAAATGATTCCAGATTGAGAATTTATGAACAACTTGAAGTAAGTATACAAAAATTAGAGACAAGCAATCATCGTTTGGCAACACTAAATGCTAGCGACAAAAAACACATTGCCAGTTTGAAAAATCAAGTGGAAAAATTGGAAAGCACGATGTGAAGGGATGCCTATCACCTGTAAAGAACATGAACGATGTAAACAGGAAACGGCCAGTGGTGAAGCTTTACAAGGTCATATCAGAAGAACATCACAAGGCGAAGCACAACCGTAACGCGATCAGCTGTCTAGAAGCCGTTAACCCTAACTTCTAGACAAGCAACAAAGCTGTCTGAATTACAAGACACTATTGGTACTGTTACAGCTGTTTTAATAATTTCTTTCTCTAATCCTGCCATCGATATTGACTTTCACGGTAAATACTTCTTTTGACGTTCTCTAAGCCCGAAAAAAGTGGTTTTTAAAAAATGGTCTTTGTCTGTGTTTGTGTGTGTGCCCGTTCCATATGCACCATACAATAATATTACATGTTTTTGGCCACGGAATAAATAAAATAGGTGGATTTTGAAGCGATTTGCGTCCTTCAGAAGTAGCGCAAACGTCTCAGAAGATTGCACTGGTCAGGAGAAGTTGAACGTATAGGAAGTGTGTATTAGTTTAAGAATGTACTCTTTAGTAAGGCGTTCTTAATCGGCTAGGGCTACTATGCTTCCAAGTACTCCGGTTGAAGTATATTGCTAGTGCCGTCTGTCTTTCTCAAGAGTCTTAAGCTATTATTATGGTACATAAATATGTATATATTGTTTTATATATATGTACGTATATGCATATATATGTGTGTGTGTATTGTAAAGCTATTTCTTGCTACATAATGTATTTATTTATTAGCTGCTAAACTTCTATTTATTTTATTAGTCAATAAGTCAGTGAGCTTTTTAAGTTAGTCTATCTTAATTAACTAGCTAGTGCTGCTTAATTAACAAGATCTGTATAGGCATGACTTTAAATAGGTACCAGGTCGCTTTGTTTGTTAAATTAATATTAATTTAATTATTATCATTTAGGTCACTGTATTGTTATTGTTGCTGATTTTTATTGTTTGACAGAGATGAATATTATGGATAATGAAAACGACGGTAGGAAGGTGTTTCGGGTGGGTCAGGCAGTATGGATCCTGAGGACTGGTGGTTCTTGCCAGAAGGCTTTAGTTAGGTCATTGATGAGTGTGAGCTGTCCAGGGAGAAGTGAAGAAGATATCCACGTATCAGTTGAGTGGACGGATGAATCTGGCACTGTGTTGGGCAAAATAGTGCCAGCTGATGACGTTTTCCCAAGCTCGGTAACCTGCGACCCGCCTTCGACTGTATCCATCCAGATGACTTCGGAAGATATTGCTCCGATTGGGCAAAAAGCAAATGGCAGGGAATTGGGGTCTGCCACTTTAAGGATAATCCCAGATATAATCGTTTCATCTGCGATAAGCGGATCTTGTCGGGATCTGAATGGGTTAATACTTTAAAGCTCAACATTAACTACGCTCCGCTCCGTGGTGTTCCTGGAGTTATCGGCCGTCAGCAGAAGAAGTTGGACCCCTCTGCTGCAGATGCGGTAGAGTGAACGAAACACCAGCCCATGTGCTGGGAAACTGTCCTCATAACATGCTTCTGGTGACAAGGCGTCATCATAGGGTGAAACATGCCACCATGGATCTGTTGAAGAAGAAACGGTACACCTGTTTTGAAGAGGTATATGGAATAGACGACGACGGCTCGTCACGATACGCTGACATAATTGCTTTCGAGGAGAATAGTAAGCGAGCCTATATTATAGATCCGACACTTCGCTATGAAAGCAATGACAAAGATCAAGCAGCCAATGTAGCAGCGGAAAAGAAGAAGATATACGAGAAGTGTATCAAATATTTCCGGGAGAAATATAGAGAGAGATTTGGAGAGAGGGACTTTGAAATCCGAGGGTTATGGTTCGGCTTGAGAGGAGCAATACCAAAAAAGACTTCTCAATTTTTTGACGAAATCGGTATTGAACCGATCAAACTGACTCCTCTGATGGAGGGAATTTTGTTGGACACGCTAGCTATAGTCTGTAACCATATTTACAGCTAGTATGCACAATGAGTGGATTGATTTGTTTTAATTCTAATTACTACTCATGTATATCTTAACTTGGACAAATACATTGTACATAACATTAATATCTTTATTAGTCTCCAAATGTCTCATGATTGATTAGTATGCCGTGTTTTAGAAACTTAATGTAATTAAGCAGCTCCACTTTTGTAAATTTGTTTATTTACAATAAAGTATTTCTCTCTCTCTCTCTCTCTCTCTCTCTCTCTCTCTCTCTCTCTCAATATACGATTACTTTCAAAATTATTGAAATACATAATTAATGATAGAAATGGTAAACTTCTAAATTCTCGTAACAAAAGTAGATATTTGAATAAATATATTTCGGAAAATTTTAACCCTATTTAAAAGTCATGCACATTTTATACTATTGTGTCTATGTAAACAGTATAGTTCAAAAACGAAAAATCACAGAAAGTTCATACTTGATTATTCCATTTGGATATCAGTATAGAACATATCTTCCAAATTGTTCGACCATAAATACCACTTTCTCAATAGTTTTTTCTTAGTTTTTCGTGAGTTTCGCGAAAACAGCTCCAACGATTTTCTTTAAAAATTTTTTATATTAACTACAAATACAAAGTACTACAAATTTTATTTGAATTTGAATCATTTAAGGACATTTTTAGGGGAGGAATGGGGTTATGTTTTCCACTCAAGGGCTACTTCAATTGGAATTAAATATGTTGCCAATATTCCGAGTTTGAAAAAAAAATCGGTTGACCGGAAATATGTTTCTACTGAACAGTTTGTTCAGTCTGTGATTTTTTCCCGAAAATGGCTGCCACAATTTTCTTTAGACCTCGCACATCGAGTACACATAACAAAGAGGTACTACTTTTAGTTGTAATATATCTCCGAAAAAATTTATTTAAGGTGGTTTTTTACTTTCTCTTAATCCTAGTAAGAGGAAGTATTGTAATCATGTCAAATTTTCAATATCGAGTTTTCACCGGAAATATCCGTTTTGAGGTCTTCTGAGTCTAAAAAAGTGGTTTTTAGCAAATGGTGTGTGTGTGTGTGTGTGTATGTGAACAGCATAGCTCAAAAACGAAAAACCGTAAAAAGTTGAAACTTGATATTCCATTTAGGTATCACCATGGCATCTGACAGTGGGTCATCTGTCAAAATTCCTCAACCGGAAGTACCACTTTACCTGTTGTATTTTTTACGTTTTTGCGATTTTCTCAAAAATGGCTCCAAGGATTTTCTTTAAAGTTGATATATCAACTACATATACAAAGAGCAACAACTTTTATTTGAAACATTTCTCTGGGAAAATTGATTTAAGGGCCCTTCTGGGGTTAGGGGTTAGGTTACCGTCTAAAGTGCTATTTCAGATTATTACACAATTCGGTCATTTAAATAATGTTAATTAGAATTAAATATGTTGTTGAAATTCCGAGTTTGATAAAAATCAGAAGTGCGTTTACTTTACCACATTACTAAATGATTTTTCCACTTTTTCGCGATTTTCTCAAACATGGCTCCGACGATTTTCTTTGAACTTGTTATATCAACTACACATACAAAGAGCTACAAGTTTTATTTAAAACATTTTTCTAGGAAATTCATTTAATAGCACTTTTATTATTATTATTATTCGCAGAAGGGGAGGGCAAACCCTACGCTATCCAAAGCCCACCAGGGCCCATATAGCTACCCCTAAAGAATAACAACCACTGGGACTAGAATGAAAATCCAGGCCCAGGTTTTAACCATCTAAGTTTCACCACAGACCGAACAAATCGGACCAAAACCTTAAAAGGACACAGCTTAAGATCCTCTACCGATATCCTATTCCGGCCGAAGGTCCTAAACCTAATCTCCTCACAACCCAAACAATTCGTCATCAGATGCATGGGTGTTTCCTCCTCAGTCTCACAAACTCTACAAAAGGGGTCAGGCACGAGTCCCATTATATAGAGATGTCTCCTTAAACCACAATGCCCAGTGAGGAATCCAACCAGATGTCTGAGGGAGGTCCGTGAAAGACATCGGACCCCGCTACTCAAAGCTCCGTCTGGGCCCCCAATGAGCATTTTAGACTGCCGACAACCCACTGCACTCATCCATAAGGATGAGTGCTGTGAGGTCATCCACGTCTGAAAGCCCGACAAACATGTGCCAGAAGACACACCAACAGCAGGCTCTGGACCAATGAAAGGGAGAGAGGCACCTAATTTGGCAAACCTATCCACCTCCTCATTCCCAAAAATTCCCATATGACCTGGAACCCAGACCAGAAGCACATCCTTTAATGAAGAAAGATCTTCCAGTCCTCTAGAACATTCCAACACCAATCTGGAAGTGAAGACACATGAATTAAGCGCCTTCAACGCAGCCTGCCTGTCCGAGCAGATACAAACACCTTTTAAATTAGTGTTACGCACTCTCTCATCCAAAATACAGCAAAGAATTGCATAAACCTCAGACTGGAAAACGGTGGCCCACTCACCAAGAGGCGCTACCAAATGATCTCCCATCTCAAAATAGACGGCAGGCCCAGACCTACCATCCATCCTGGAACCGTCCGTATAGCATCGGAGATAGTTCTCCGGAATCACACCAGACGGACCCAGGGTTAACCAATCTTCCCTAGAAGGCAACCTAACCCTGTAGGAATGACCAAAGACAAAAGTCTTCAAATTCCTATCAGAAGGGAAACCTGTAATGGGAATCCTTAAAAGCATCTCACGAGAAATGGTAGAATGACCATATCGCTTACCCTCCCAAAAACCTGCCTGTTTAATTCTTTAACAGGCTTTCATTGCCTGGTTTTTCACCTCCACAAAGAGAGGTGGAATCCCTAACAAAGTCTCCATAGATGCGGTCGGTGTGGTCCGAAACGCACCAGTCACCGCCAGACAAGCCAAACGTTGGATTTCTTCCAACAGCTGCCTAGCGGATCGTGTTTCAATGCGACGCCACCACACCAAAGCCCCATATACCAATCTAGGTTTAATGACCATGCAATAAATCCAGAACATCATCTTGGGAGTGATCCCCCAATTCTTACCTACAACTCTTCGACATTGCCAAAAGGAGATTATCGCCTTTTGGTGTTGTGTCTTAACATGTTCCGACCAGTTCAATTTACTATCGAGAACTACTCCAAGGAACTTCACTGATTTGCTAACCTGTATGGAAGTACCTAACAACCTAGGAGGTGTAAAACCTACTATCTTCCTTCTATGAGTAAATAGAATTGCCTGGGTCTTAGTAGGATTAATAGAAAGACCCCTATCCTGTGACCAACAATATACCATGTTAAGGGCGCTTTGCATTAGGTCCGAAATAGTGGACAAACAGCGTCCTAACAATAAAATAACACCATCATCGGCATATGCTTGCACATAAAATCCCGATGAATTCATCCTAACCAAAAGGTCATCCATGACGACGCACCACAACTTTGGTGAGAGACAACCCCCTTGAGGGCACCCTCTCCCCGCTTGTACTATCATGGTGCGCCCGCCAAGGGAAGCCTGTATAACCCTACTCTTAAGATAGACACCTATCCAATTGATTAAGACGGGATGTATACCTTTTCGTACCAAGGCATCTTCGAGAGCATCAAACGATACTCTGTCAAATGCCCCCTCAACATCAAAGAAACACCCTAGGGCATATTCTTTTATTTCCAAAGCAGATTCTATCCTTCCGACAAGACAATGTAATGCAGTCTCTGTCGACTTACCCACAATATAAGCATGTTGGTTAGGATGGAGTGGATGATCCCTTAATGGGCCATCAGTAATATACCTATCCACCAACCTTTCCAGAGTTTTCAAGAGGAAAGACATAAGACTAATGGGTCTAAATGCCTTGGGGTCAGAGTAGTCGTTTCTTCCCGGCTTGGGAATAAAGACTACCCTTACTTCTCTCCATAATGTTGGTACATAACCAAACATCAAACATCCTTTAAACAATCTTAACAATACCCTCGTCAGCACGTCCCCACCCTTTTGCAACAGACAAGGATAAATCCCGTCCGGTCCAGGTGACTTGAAAGGTGAGAAACTTTGTACTGCCCAACTGATTCTATCATGTGTGACTACCTCATCTAAGGTGGATACATCTTCAAGGTCCCATCTCCTTCCACCCACCAAAGACGAAGCAGCATTTAAACCAATATTATCCGGGAAGTGAGTATCAAGCAAAAGCTGCAGTGTCTCCCCTTCCCCCCCTGTAAAGGAACCATCAGGGTATCGTAGGGTACCTAACTGACTGTCCCTATCCTTACTAAGAATCCGTACCAATCTAGATGATTCCTGGAACGAATTTATATCCTCACAAAAGGATCTCCAGGAATTCCTCTTGGCTCTCCTCAGAGCATATTTATATGCTCTTTTAATACTGTTATAACTATCCCATGATTCCGAAGAATCAGCCAGGACAGCCTTCCTGTATGAGCCCCTTACCTGTCTCCTTAGTTTTTCCAACGAAGAGGACCACCAGGGGTTCTTACTACCCTTAACCACCTTGGGAGGACAAGACTCCTCGAATGAGAATCTAATGTGTTCATGAAGAATACCAGCCTCCCTTTCCAATTCCTCTATACCATCAGGGGCTTCTGATTGGATAGTCAGTTTATCTTCAATAATTCTAGAATATAAACCCCAATCCGCCCTCCTGGGATTCCTATAACTAGCCAGGGTAATTGGATCAATCCCCAGACTAAACCTAATCATCCTGTGATCGGAGATGGAAGCCTCAGGAAACACCCTCCAATCCTTAATCAGTCCACTAAAATTCCTAGAAGCAAGGGAAATATCAATAACCTGTCTTCTAATCCTAGTAACAAAAGTGGGTTCAGTACCCCTATTCAGGACCTCTAATCGCGTGCCCACCAGGAAATCCATGAGAGCGCATGAGATGAATTGGTGTCGCTGCTGCCCCAGACGACATGATGCGCATTCGCGTCACATCCTATTATAATAGGTATGTCATTGGTCTCCGAATACTGAACCAAACCCATGAACTCCTGAGGAGGAGGAGAGGGGCCATCATAGGGGAAGTAAGCCGAAGCCACAACTACGTCGCGACGACGCCCACCAACCCCCAGACCAACCCTCACCGCCACCAAGTCCCGAGAGCAGAACTGTCGAAGCAGAACAGCGTCGACACTCCGACTGGCAAAAATACATGAGGAATGTCCCCGCCATCCGCCACGAACAGCCTGCCATCAACCACACTCAATCCTCGAACCAAACCTTTAATGGCATAAGGTTCTTGTATTAAAATAAAATATGTATGCAACTTAGCAATACAACGGCATAAGTTAGCCGTTGCATCTTTGCTATGCTGCAAGTTAACCTGAACCATTTCTACCCTGTCAATCATAGTAATAAGTCAACTAATGTAAGAAATGGAACTTCTAACAAACTTGATAGCAGGCAGGAACAAAAATAAATAAATAAATAATAATAAAATAAAAATAAAATAAATAAATAAATAAACAAATAAATAAATATAAATAAATAAATAGACAAATAAATAAATGTAAATAAATAAATAAACAAACAAATAAATGTAAATAAATAAATAAAAATAAAAATACCTGCCTTACATATCTCTCCTTTTTCCTTTGACCACGTTTCAGAAATCGCCGCAGGAGGACAAGTCCTCCGCGGCTCCTCCTGACACGTTCTCCTCCAGAAGCAAGCCTTCCCTGCCTCTGGATATTTTTCCAGATTCCCACCCATTAGTGCATCCAGGCCCTGGTCACCCGACTCTGGATGTACAGAGGAATTACCCCCACCACCGGTGGCCCCCTCCTCTAAGGGGCCCCCGGCTGACGAATTTAAAATTAAAAACATATAATAATAAAATTAAAAATTCATCTCCAGAGCTCTCCACCCTCCACGGAGCCTCACAATTTGGGACGCTTTGAAGAAGCGCCAGAGCTACCCTAGAGATATAGCGCCCAGGGATTGTGAGCCGAGGCCCACAATACCCGGGAGCTCACCCATGCGTTCTTTACGCTAGCCGATTGACCAGAGCTGGGTTAGGCTCTGGCCGCCTGTTTAGTGGAGTCAGGAACCAAAGTGGTGTGTTGGACTGCAAGGCACGCCAAGGAAACTTGCCTCCAGCGAGAACCTGCATCCTCAACCACCAGGACTTCCCTCCCCCACGACACAGGTATCCACACACGGCAAACATGTGGGTGGCACCAGCACGTGCCACTGGCGTGTAAGACTGTAACTATGTAAGTGTATAATGTTAAGGCGTTTAGGTGTAAGTGATGCAGTATGAATTCCCACGGAGGCTCCGCAGCAAAAGAATTCGCTGCAAGAGATTCAGGCCGCACATAAATTATGGCGACCCAAACAGAGGGCAGAAAAGTCTCCACCAACTCACACTCCTAATGGGCAAACCACTGCAATGGGAATAGCACTCTTAGGGTGGGGTTATGTCTTTCTCTAAAATGCTATCATAGTTGATTATACAATTCTATCATCCAAACAAAAATAATTAGAAATAAATGGATGACCAAAATTCAGAGTTTCAAGGAAATTAATTAACCGGAAGTGCACTTTTACTGAAGGGTTTTTTCAGTTTTCGTCGAATTTTGATTTAATTTGGTACACAAACTATAAAATTTGTCAATTATAATTTTGAGAACTGGAGTAAGAGAAAGTTGTGTGAGTGTTTCACATCAGATTTTTTTGGAGAAAGGCGGGGTTATCTTTTCCTCTAAAGTGGTAAATTTTAGTTAATTATGCAATACTGTCTTCTACATTATTATTATTATTTGTCTGTGGGGAGGGACCAAACCGTAAGCGATCCAAAGCCTCACTATAGCTACCCCAAGAAAAACAACAACAAACCGGGTCTAGAACAAATATCCAGACCCGGATCTAATCCATCTAAGATTCACCCCAGTCCGAATAAGGGGAAATAGCCTAAGCTCTTCCACAGACATTCTGCTCCGATCAAAGGTCCTAAACCTAATCTCCTCACAACCCAGACAATCTGTCCTAAGATGGATGGGTGTTTCCTGCACTGTCTCACAGACTCTACAAAATAGATCCGACATGAGCCCCATTACTTAGAGATGTCTCCTTAAACCACAATGTCCAGTAAGGGATCCAACCAGGTGCCTGAGACAACCTCCATGAAAGACACAGCAACGTCTCACTAATAGCCATGTCCGAACCCCTCGATGAGCATTTTGGACTGCCGACAACCAACTGAGCTCTCATCCATAAGGATTAAATGCTGTGAAGCCGTCCATGATTGGAAGGCTGACCAGACATGTGCCAGAAGACACGCCAACAGCAGGCTCGGGACCAATGAAAGGAAGAGAGGCGCCTAATTTGGCAAACCTATCCACCTCCTCATCCCCCAAAAATTCCCATGTGACCAGGTACCTAGACTAGAAGCACATCCTTCAGAGAAGAAAGCTCTTCCAGTCTTTTAGAACATTCTAACACCAACCTGGAAGTGAAGACACATGAACTCAGAGCGCCTGTCTGCCTTCTACATAATATTAATTAGAATAAAATATGATGCCAATATTCCTAGTCTGAAGAAAATTGGTTGAGCGGAAGTACGTTATTTACTGAAATTATTTCAATTTTCTATATGTTTATCCATAAAACACCAACGGATTTCATTAAATTTGTTACACTAACTATGAATACAGGGCCTATCACTTTTATTAGGAATTTCGTTTTCGGAGAAAGCTCATTTAAAGAAGTTTTAGGAAAGGGAAGGGTATAACTTTCGAAAAAGTGATTTTATTGAGTTCAGATTCTCTAATTGATACAAAATTGAAAACAAGCTACTTCATAAATACTTTATAAATTATAAAGCTTTATAAGTTGGAAGAAAATTTGTGACTTCAATCTGTGTAAACTACAGTAAGAGAAAGTTGTGTGAGTGTTTCACACCAGATTTCTTTTTTTTTTTGTAATTTTATAAATGAATGTTCGTTCGCCACGTGAAAAAAAAATAATTGCCAAACAACCCTATTTACATCATATTTCTGGTGAGAGAAAATTTTTTTTATTAGCCTTCTTTTCTCGTCTAAAGAGAAAGCTTAGGAGAAAATTTGTTACCGCATCACTTTTCATTGGTTCCTCAAATATTCTTCATAAAAACAGAATTTAATGAGTCCGAATACCAAAGGGATAACACCAAAAAAGGAGTTGGATGTTCTTTCCTTTATTTTTAATACACGATAATAATACGATCTAGGTGGTGCGCATATTTATATATATATAGACACAGGATGTCCTAAGGTATGTGGATAACGACTTTTTCTCGGAAACTAAGATAGCTAGAAAAAACTAAAAATATGTGTCCCCATAGTTTTTTGTTAGAAATCCAAATTTAATTTGCAAATTTGTTTTGGTGCTTTGAGAAGCGAAATACAGGCACCAACTTGTATGCGAGATTCATACACATGCTTTTTCCTGCCAATTGTACCTTACAACCAAAGAAATACATTTCTAATGGTGGAGGCCAGTTCGAGCAA
The DNA here is from genome assembly GCA_011037195.1 of Triatoma infestans. Taxonomy (NCBI): domain Eukaryota; kingdom Metazoa; phylum Arthropoda; class Insecta; order Hemiptera; family Reduviidae; genus Triatoma; species Triatoma infestans. The sequence continues at coordinate 20,899 of JAAEAF010004387.1, forward strand.
GATCTGTAATTAATGAGGAGTAAAATTTATAATAAAATAATACTTTTCTTCTTATTCAATCAAAAAAACCGTTATAATATCATTTTGAAATTTCTTATAGGAATCATGTTTTCATTCATAACTTGTAAAATATCGCTCAAAGAAAAAAAAAAATCTGGTGTGAAACACTCACACAACTTTCTCTTACTCCAGTACTCAAAATTATAATTGACAAATTTTATAGTTAGTGTACCAAATTTAATGAAATTCGTCGAAAAGTGAAAACACTGTCCAGTAAAACTGTCCGGTTTACTAATTTCCTTGAAACTCGGAATTTGGGTCATATATTAATTTCTAGTTATTTCAATTTGGATGACAGAATTGTATAATCAACTGTGATAGCATTTTAAAGAAAAACATAACCCCCCTCCCCCAAAAGTCCCCTTAAATGAATTTATCAGGGGAAAAGTTTCAAATAAAAGTTGTAGCTCTTTATATGTATAGTTAACAACGCTGGTTTAAAGCAAATCGTTGGAGCCATTTTCGAGAAAATACCAGAAAACTGAAAATTATATTTCAGTAAAAACGCACTTCCGGTTATCTATTTTTTTTCAAACTCGGAATTTCAACAACATATTTAATTCTAATTAACATTATTTAGATGACAGAATTGTCTAATATACTGAAACAGCAGTATGAAAACCTAACCCCACCCCTCCACCAGAAGTGCCCTTAAATGAATTTTCCTGGAGAAATGTTTCAAATAAAAGTTGTAGCTCTTTGTATGTGTAGTTGATATAACAAGTTTAAAGAAAATCTTCGGAGCCATTTTTGAGAAAATTGCAAAAACGTAAAAAAAACAACTAGTAAAGTGGTACTTCCGGTTGAGGAATATTGACACATAACGCACCGTCAGATCCCATGGTGAACCTAAACGTAATATCAAGTTTGAACTTTCTACGATTTTTCGTTTTTGAGCTATGTTCACATACATTACACCACACAGTCACATACATCACAAACACAGACACACACACACACACACACACACACCACCACCATTCGCTAAAAACCACTTTTTTAACTCAGGGGACCTCAAAAAACGGATATTTCCGGTGGAAAACTCGATACGAAAATTTGACACGATTACAATACTTCCTCTTACTAGGAGTAAGAGAAAGTAAAAAACCGTTCAAGTAAAATTTTTCTTACAAAAAATAGTGGAATCTATTTCTTAAATAAAAACCACACCTTGAAAAAATGAAGTTGGTACCTGTATCTCGTTTTTGGAAGCACCAAAAAAAAAACTGCAAATTAAATTTGGTTTTCTAACAAAAAAAACTACGGGGGCACGTATTTTTTAGTTTTTTTCTAGCTATCTTAGTTTTCGAGAAAAAGTCGTTATCCACACACCTTGTATATATAATACTTGGAAAATTGTCTGCCTTATAATAACCAATGAAAATTAATGTTGCTTATTTGTTTTGTATAAAAAAAGTAAAGTAATGCCTATTTATTCAGGCAGGCTTAACGTCCAACTACCAAATCCGGTGTCGTGGATGGGGGCGAAAGCACTTACTTTACTAATAACATTTTTTAAACAAATATAAAATTTAGTTATACGCTGGACTCGAACAGGGGACCTCCCACTTACAAGTCCATGCTCATAACCACTACACCAACACGACAATTTTTTTGCCCATTTATCAGGATAATTTGACAACAAAAACTAATTTTTTTACTTAACTCTCAACATTTTCATCTATTGCCAACTAATTATTCACTCTAAAATATGTCTCTTCTATGAAAATAGCCCTGCAGAACTCCAAGTTTTATTATTTATTTATTTTTACTTTCCTCTTGTTGCTTTAATATTTTGAGGTTTCCTGCATTCGGAAAGATGCTTTAGCGAATAGTCTATACGTGTGTGTGCGTGTGAGTGTAAGTATGAAAGATATATGTTAAAATTTGAAAAAAATTACAATAATCTAAAACATGATATTAGATTTAAGTTATCTAACTGGTCGCTCTGCACTAAGTTTATACAGTCAAAATCGGCCATCCGGAGGAGCGCGTTTATTTTCCTTTCAGTTATTCGCGATTTTTATCAAAAAAAGACTCTAACAATTTTCATAGCATACTACCTAAACATCAAAATATACCCATCACTTTCATATAAAGTTTATTTTTGAAGATACACAAAATTATTTTTGCTTTAAAGTGTTATTTAATAAAAATCTATTATTTTAAAAAGTCTTTTACCTAGAAACTTAATATTAAATTCTTCAAACTGTAAAAATAATTTGTAAAAACCGACGTTTAATTCCATTTTTTTAAAAATATTTTTACTTTCTCTTAATCCTAGTAAGAGGAAGTATTGTAATCGTGTAAAATTTTCGATATTGAGTTTTCACCGGAAATATCCGTTTTGAGGTCCCCTGAGTCCAAAAAAGTGTTTTTTAGAAAATGATCCGCGTGTGTGAGTATGTGATTTGAACAGCATAGCTCAAAAACGAAAAATCGTAGCAAGTTCAAACTCACTATTCCGATTAGGTATCACCTTGGGATCCGATAGTGGAGTAATCTGTCAAAATTCCTCAACAGGAAGTACCACTTTACTAGTTGTTTTTCATTTCTTTTTTGCGATTTTCTCAAAAATAGCCCGGACTATTTTCTTGAAACTTGGCATATCAACTACACTTACAAAGAGCTACAACATTTATTTGAAACATTTCTTTTGAAAAATTCATTTGAGGGAACTTTGGGAGGGGGTGGGGTTAAGTTTTCATCTAAAGTGCTATTTCAGTTAATTAGACAATTCTATCATCTAAATAATGTTAATTAAAATTGAATATATTGTTGAAATTTCTGGCTTCAAAAAAAATCGGATAACCGGAAATGTGTTTACTTTACCACTTTACTAAATGATTTTTTTTCAATTTTTCGTGATTTTCTCAAAAATGTCTCCGACGATTTTCTTGAAACTTCGTATATAAACTAAACATACAAAGATCTACAACTTCTATTTAAAACATTTCTCTGAGAAAATTCATTTAAGGGCACTTTTGGGAAAGGGATGGGGTTATGTTTTTTTCTAAAGTGCTATCATAGTTGATTTATACAATTCTACCATCCAAAGAAAATTAATTAGAAATAAATAGATGGCCGAAATTCCAAGTTTCATGAAAATTAGTAAACCGGAAATGCGCTTTTACTTGACAGTTTTTCGACGAATTTCATTAAATTTGGTACATAAACTATAAAATTTTTTGGTTATAATTTTGAGAACTAGAGTAAGAGAAAGTTTCACACTTTAGTGATTCACATCAAATGTTTTTTTTGTCAACTGTGAATAATACAATATATTAATAAGCTAAAGAAGCTAAATAAGCTAATTAATAAATAATGTGAGTTTCCTGCATGATGATGATTATCAACCATTCATGACCACATTCAGTTAACCAAGTGATCGCTAGGGCTAACGGTTTCTCTGTACCCTCTGAAGACCGAAGTGTGCTTGAGGTTAAGTTAACGTATTATTAAAGTGTTAGGAGGTGTTGATAAGTTTTTATACCTATTAAGATTTGGTTATAAATAAAAGGAATTTTGAGATCTTTTAGTTAGATTAATCATGTTAGTCGATCCTGAAATATGTAAGAATTAAACAATAGGTTTTTAAAGTAAGATGGATGTGGAAGGATTTAATTTTTAATTGTGAATTTTATGAAAACTATTATAATTTTTTATATTGTTTATTTATTACTTTCTCTTACTCCTAGTAAGAGGAAGTATTGTAATCGTGTCAAATTTTCGATATCGAGTTTTCACAGGAAACATCCGTTTTGAAGTCCCCTGAGTCAAAAAAGTGGTTTTTAGCAAATGGTCTGTGTGTGTGTGTGTGTGTGTGTGTGTGTGCGCGCGCGTATGTGTGTGTGCGTATGTGAACAGCATAGCTCAAAAACGAAAAACTGTAGAAAACTGAAACTTAATATTCCGTTTAGGTATCACCATGCGATCTGACTGTGCGTTATCTGTCAAAATTCCTCAACCGGAAGTACCACTTTACTAGTTGACATTTTTACTTTTTTGCGTTTTTCTCAAAAATGGCTCCAAACATTTTCTTTAAACTTGATACATCAACTACATATACAAGGAGCTACAACTTTTATTTGTAACATTTCTCTGGGAAAATTGATTTAAGGTCCTTCTGGAGTTAGGGGTTAGGTTACCGTCTAAAGTGCTATTTCAGGTTATTACACAATTCGGTCATTTAAAAAATGTTAATTAGAATTAAATATGTTGATGAAATTCCGAGTTTGAGAAAAATCGGAAAACCGGAAGTGCTTTTGTTTTAACACTTTACTAAATATGATTTTTTCACTTTTTCGCGATTTTCTCAAAAATGGCCCCGACGATTTTCTTGAAACAACACATATAAACTAAACATTCAAAGATCTACAACTTTTATATAAAACATTTCTCTGGGAAAATTCATTTAAGGGCACTTTTAAGAGAGGGGTAGGGTTACAGCTTCCTCTAGAGTGGTATCATACTTGATTATATAACTCTATCATCCAAATGAAATTAATTAGAAATAAATAGTTGGCCAAAATTCCGGGTGTGAAGAAAATCAGTAAACCGGAAGTGCGCTTTTACTGAATAGTTTTTTTTCAGTTTTCGACAAATTTCATTAAATTTGGAACACAAACTATAAAATTTGTCAATTATAATTTTGAGAACTGGAGTAAGAGAAAGTTGTGTGAGTGTTTCACACCAGATTTTTTTTTTTTTAGAAGGAAATCTCTTATGAATATCATTTTTGTTTTCTTGTCAAGGAATTGAAGTTTAGTTCTAAATAAATATAACGGCAAGAGAGAGAACACAGGTCCGACAGAGAGAAAAAAGGCCCTCTCTGGTACTCTCTCGCTTAAGCAGGCTAAAGTGGGGAACCTGTATATAAGCCAGTGAGAGATCTAGACATGGATCTATCTATCTGTCAGATTCAACCATATACATCGCATCTTGTCATATCTCTACTCCCACCATTTTATTCTATAAAATCATTACAAGTCCAGTGCAGTTTGTGTAAACTTATAGCTATATTATAACTTTGTCTTCATATCTCGTCTAATTAATCAACCCAATTTCTCTCCTCACCAACTCCATTATAACGGCAAGAGAGAGAACACAGTTCCGACAGAGAGAAAAAAGGCCCTCTCTGGTACTCTCTCTTGCCGTTACAATAAAAAACAATTTTATTTTCAATTAATGTATCAAAAAAAAATTGTCATGTATTTAAAATGTAATTTATTCATTCTTCACGCAGTATATACTTTTATATTTATAAAATAATATTCAGGAAACATTAACTATGTAATTAAACTATGTTTTGTATGATAATACAATAATTTCAAAGGTAATATTGAAAGTGGTTGTTATATGATATAGGGGGTGGTGGCGGTATTGGCTATTACCAGGTGCTTTACTATTAGTGTTTGTTAAATACTAACCTGTATTTGTTTCGCTCCAATACAACCTTAGGAGTCTATAATTAATGTACAGCTTGACTAGTCCATCAAATTCTAATAACCACTCATGCATTCATTAAAAACAACTAACTGCAAAACCATCTGGGGGAGGACAGTCTGACGACACAATACCGCCATTATACCACATACAGAACAAATGGTCAATATCGCTAGGTATGATGTTATTTTTATAAGATATTTCATTATTTGCATTCAAAATAAAGGTAGAAGAATGATTACATTTCCACTTTCTATTGGTGTCGTATTTATCACTAGACGAACATGGTTTTACATTAAAGCAATTTTTATTTTCTCTTACTTCCCTAGTATAAGAGGAAGTATTGTAATCGTATTAAATTTTCGATATCCAGTTTTCACTGGTTATACACGTTTTAAAGCCCCCTGAAACAAAAAATGTGGCTTTTAGAAAATGGTCTGTGTTTTGAGAACAGCATAGCTCAAAAGCGAAAAAATCATAGAAAATTCAAACTTGATATTCCATTTAGGTATCACCATGGGATCAGTTGATTTTTTTTTCACTTTCTTGCAATTTTCTTAAAAATGGCTCCGACGATTTCTTTAAACTTGGTATATCAAGTTACTTACTTACTCAATAGCAGTCCAGTCCTGAAGAACTTTGGCCTCACCAACAATTTGGAGCCACTCCTGGCGGTTTCGCACTTTTGTGCGCCACCTTCTGACGTCCATCCTACGGAGATCGTCCTCGACATCATGCAGCCACGCAAGTCTAGGCTTCCTTTTAAACTTTAACCCCCCAGACTTGCAGTAAAGCAGCCTTTTGGAGGTCCTTTCAATTCCGTCATTCTTTCTACATGACCCCATGCCATTTCTGCCTGACCTGATTTTTATGGTAGTCACAAAAGGTCGCACTCCCGGAATAGATCGCAAAGCTTTGCATTCTTGCGTATCCTCCATTCTCCATTTCTTATTATCGGGCCATAAATTTTGCAAGCACTTTTCTCTCCCAAACAAGAAATGCGTTTTCAGAATCCTTAGTCACAGGGACCATCTCTCACTTGCGTACGTAACTACGGGTCGGATCACAGTTTTATAAATTAATTCTTTAGCTTTTCTTGACAGATTCCGCAACCGTAAGGCTTTTTGCAAGCCAAATATGCACGGATTGCCAGCAGCTGGATGTTAACTATCTTATACAAAAATCTTCAACTTTTATTTGAAACATTTCATTGGGAAAGTTCATTTCAAAGTGCAGTTTTGGGGGAAAGGCTGGGGTTTGTTTTTCCTCTAAAGTGCTATTTCAGTTTACTATACAATGGAGGGGATCAACTGCTATACGATCAATAGCGAACAATCAACAAATGTAGTTGAAGTCAGCTCTCTACACGAATTTGATTAGCCTTACTCTGACGAAGGATGAAAATTAGATACCGGTCACAGAAACATGAAAAATATGCATTCTACGACGGTTAAAATCTCAGACGCTATCATTGCAGCATTGCATTGCGAACCAATCCACATATTGAAGGTTGCTAAAGCGATTACTAAAAAAAAAATAAAAAACGCTAACAGAGGTCGCTTATGGCGAAGTTGAATTATAAATTTGCCAGTTGTCATTACAACAGAGCTATTTTTAATGAATTGGGGTGATTCTTCGCGCTTCTAAAATTGGATTTTTTTTATAAATGATATAACATGCGATGTGTAAAGTTGATTGATACAATAATTTAGTAGTAAAGCAAATACAATATTGATACTCAGTGAGAAGTTTCTGAATTATAAGTCAGAACCATCAAAAATTGATGTAATAAAGGATGAATGAAATAAGTTTTAATAGATTTATTTAGGGAATATATTATTCGAAAAAAAACAGTTTAAATAAGAAACATTTGTTTTAATTACGATAGTCTGGGGATAAAAAAAAAATAACGAAAAAAGTGTTTCTTTTTAATAATCAATAAAGAATGATAATAACAGTTGTATTACATTATAAAAGAGATGATTATAGGAATTTTATAAAGAATAACTAGAAAGAAAGTAAGGTACACACATAGCAGCAACCTATATAAGACGTCATCGCCACCAGTTGCTGTTTATAATAAATAAATGCGACCACACTTGTTTTATTAACACAGTTTGTCTTTGTATTTTTAATTTACCTACTTGCCTTGAGTACTATAGTGTTATCTGGAACAATTTAGACGCGGCAGGGTGAGTCTCACTTCAACAACCACTTCATTTTTACTTATTTATTACATATTTCAAATTTTAACTCATCTGTTTATATAGTATTATGTATTCATCATACATTGAAATAATTATTTATTTATTTACATTTCTTTAATAATAAATATGATTTTATTATTTTAGATAATTTTTTTTTTTTTACAAAAAAGGTAAATAAACTATATTTTTATTAATTATGCATCATTTGTAAATTTCAATCTTTCTACACTAACTATACAATACTGTAAATGCTGGAAGAAACTGAACTGTTCATTTCGGAACGGAAATTTCAGTTGACACTTGTTTGTAGCATCGTAGGCAAAGCATAGAGGTTACCAACATTATAGCAAGTTAACTCATCTTAATAAAAAATACAAATTAGCAAAAAAAGCAATTAACAGCATTTTGGGTCCTGCATTTTTATGAACAACAATATTCCTATATCTTCAAAATTCGAAATCTTTAACGCAATAGTTTTAAATCTCTGTATGTTACGGGTGTCAAGTTTGGGGCTACAAATTATATGAACAAGTAGAGAAAGTACAGAGATTTTTTTCTAAAGTAGTTGCACCGAGTCCCAAAATTTACCCCTAATTTTTATATTCTGTATTTAGAAACAGATCAACATTACATATTTTTTTAGAATTTTCCAACTGCATTTGAAGTATATCTTAAAAGTCTGTTTGTATAGTGATAATAGATTGCTAAATGTAGTGGGTACATTAATGGCACAAAGAAAGCTCTCTTGGTTTAAGGAATGGCTTGATTTAGCTAATAAGTTCAATTGTACCATAGAGAGTCCCTTTAGTTCTCTAGAAAACTGCACTAAACAGATAGAGAAACTTCTAGAAACTATGAAGGCAAACGCGATTAACGAATTTTTATTAAAAGCGCAGGCCACTCAGTACCCACCTATTGTACAAAGAACTATTGCCAATAAAGTATCCCCCACATCAGTGATGCAAATAATGCAGACATTATAAGAATAGTTTATAAAATAAGGGGAGACTTATTAAATTTAAATTATAATGCTTGTATTTATTAGCTTGAATGTGTTTTATTGGTCTAAATGTATTTATAAGCAAGAATGTATTTATTAGCATAAATGTGTTTTATTTTATTAGCGACAATGTTGGCATGATTGCTTAGCGTAGGTTTTTATCTATCAAAGGGTTGAAAGAAAATTTATAAAAGTATTTCAACCCCATTAGCTCTAAGTCAAATTTAGTCTAGATCATTCAGGATGTGCAGGAACATTAGTAAAAAGTACTGCACATCCACTATTGGTATAGTAAATAGCCTCCTTCGCAAAATTATTAATATTTTATACCTAAGTTAATAATATTATTTAACTCGTAATAATACTCTTAATAAACTCTAGTTCAAATAGAAAGTATTTTATATTAAACATCAGGATTTTACTTTAGTCTGAATCTACCCCAGTTATTATTGCAATAAGGGATGGCACAAACAATAACTCACACTCCTCCTCGTCGACTAGATCGATGATATAAGAGGAGATGTGTGGGTAAGATCCTCGAAAGCCTGTGGCTCTCCTCCCTGCCTTGCTGAGCAAGACACTGTGTGTGGAAGCCACGCAGGTTACCATGTGCCATCCCAGCTCGAGTGGCCTAGGCATTAGAAAGAAATAAACAGTTAGAAGCGCTAATGACCATCGTAGTCGATGCGCTAAAAAAAAAAAAATGCTTGGGATCCTGATAGGATTCATATCTGCTCCCTATACAGTAGAAATGAGATAGAGGACACCCTGCATTTTATGGCAATAGGTCCTATATTAGGATTTATTAGAAGAAGGTCCTTAGAAAAAGGACGTAATCTCAAGAGAAGAACTAGTTAGTTTATTGATAGTAGAAAATATAAAACCAGTGTATAATTTTGCAAAGCATGCATTAGGAATATAGGAGAGCAAAAATGGAAAATGTAATTTTATTTATTTATTTATTTATTTATTTTTTTTTTATTTTGTTTTTGTTGTTATTACTTTTATTTTTTATATTATAATTATCACGCCAAACTTTTGGCAGACGTCTGTATTCAGCCATTGCTGTATGCTTAATGTTTGTATTCTGTAAAGTTTTATAAGTTTATATTTTTTATAATAAAACAAATATTCATTCATTTATTAGCAAGTTCATGAGTTCATTCTAAAGTGAACAGAAGAAAGAATGTTTAAAGCTCTAAAAATTAAAAGCCAAATCTAATTTAGAATTTTTGTGAAAATACACGAACTAAATTTTTCATTTCATCTTAAAAAATTGTTTACATTCATTCCTTCTAAAAAAAAAAAATAATCTAATTATTCAAATAAACATTACTTCCTGCTGTCAACGTATTTATTAGTTTCATATTACTGAAAAAAAACAACAAAAATACATTAATTAATAGCTTTTTTAAATAGGAGGCCTAGAATCACTTAAAGCAGAATTCCTATCCAGACTAGTAACAGAATTCCAGCTAACAGACAATAATTAAACGACCGGTCTTAGAATATTTCAGTATAATAAACTTTGTCGAAAGAACATTCATTAGTAATGTAGTGATAATAAAAATAAATCTAAAAGTAATAAGGCAGTGTTTATATGCCCCTAACAGACAGATAGGAAAATGTTATGAAATTCATTTTGTATATTTTTTTTTTTTTTGAAATATACTTTATTGCCTGCCAGGACTTTTATTTTACAACGAATTGATGTCTTACAATATTCACGAATTGATAAATATTGCTACTTTTCATTTTTGAGATATTTTGTTAACATATATACACACACGCACACACACATTTATACAAAGACTGTTAGGGAAAACAACATTCTTACTTTCACTTACTGCTGCTGGAGAAAAAAAATACTGCAATCGTGTCAAATTTTCTAAGTCGAATTTCCACCGGAAATACACATTTTAAGATCCCCCAAAGTCAGAAAAACTCGTTCGTTTAAGTGCTACACAAGTTGGCCAAACAATTGATATTTTTGGTCAAAATCGATTAGCCGGAAGTTAACACCGGAAGTTTTTTTTTTTTTCGTCTTTCTTGAAAAAGGCTTTAATAATGTTCTTTAACTTGGAATACTAACTAGGAATATAAAGCGAGGTAGAACTTTTATTTGAAACAAATCTCCGTGAAAATTCATGTCAGGGTTTTTTATGTGAGGGAGAGGTTGGAGTTGTTATGTTTCCTTCTAAAGCTTGGTATTTTAGTTTATTGTATGATTCTTTTTCATCTATGTATACCTAATATTAATTTCAATTGGATTTGTTGCCAAAATTCTTAGTTTATAGAAAACTGGTGCGGCTTTACTTAACATTTTTTCCTTTCTCTTAATCTTAGTAAGAGGAAGTATTGTAATCATGTCAAATTTTCGTTATCGGGTTTTCACCGGAAATATCCGTTTTGAGGTCCCCTGAGTCCAAAAAAGTGTTTTTTAGAAAATGATCCACGTGTGGGAGTATGTGATTAGAACAGCATAGCTCAAAAACGGAAAATCGTAGCAAGTTCAAACTCACTATTCCGATTAGGTATCACCATGGGATTCGATAGTGGGGTAATCTGTCAAAATTCCTCAACAGGAAGTACCTACCACTTTACCAGTTGTTTCTCATTTCTTTTTTGCGATTTTCTCAAAAACAGCCCGGACTATTTTCTTGAAACTTGACATATCAACTACACTTACAAAGAGCTACAACATTTATTTGAAACATTTCTTTTGAAAAATTCATTTAAGGGCAGTTACGGGGGAGAGGTGGGGTTAGATTTTCATTTAAAGTGCTATTTCAGTTCATAAGACAATTCTGTTATCTAAATAATGTTAATAAGTATTAAATATGTTGTTGAAATTCCGAGTTTGAAAAACATCGGGTGACCGGAAGTGCGTTTACTTTACCACATTACTAAATGATTTTTTTTCACTTTTTTGCGATTTTCTCAAAAATGGCTCCGACGATTTTCTTGAAACTTCCAATATAAACTACACATACAAAGATCTACAACTTTTATTTTAAACATTTCTCTCGAAAAATTCATTTAAGGGCACTTTTAGGGAAGGGGTTGGGGGTATGTTTTTCTCTAAATTGCTATCATAGTTCATTATACAATTCTATCATCCAAACAAAATTAATTAGAAATAAATGGATGGCCAAAATTCACAGTTCCATAGAAATTAATTGACCGGAAGTGCGCTTTTACTGAACGGTTTTTTCAGTTTTCATCGTATTTGAATTAATTTGGTACACAAACTATAAAATTTGTTAATTATAATTTTGAGAACTGGAGTAAGAGATGCGACACATCGCAATAGTTTCGTTTACAGCAAAAAGAGAAACCAAGAAATTAGAATTAATGTCCCGAATAGGTTGATACTCATAATTGAATAAAAGAGCACTATGAATAAGTAGAAGTTTCGCTGATAATTATTCCGTTAATATGATATAACTGTTTTTATAGAAAAAATGCTATAGGATTAGTTTTCACTGATCTCTTCTTTACTTGGAGTCACATTACGTAAGTTTCACACTGGCGAATAGAAAAAAATTAACGATGACGCGCCCCTATTTGGGAGTACTCAATCAAAAGAAAAATAGTGGATTATGGTAAATACACAGGAAAATTACTGCTTAAGACGGTGAATTAAATAAATACAATAGATACGTTACTATGATATATTTTTTTGTTTTTTATAAATTTTGAACCCAAGTTATCAGGAAATAACGATTCATTCATTGTCAACTTTCACTCTCGCTAAGAAAAAAAAAAAAGAATAAAAATATGTTATCGATAAAAAGAAAATAGCTGACAGATGAAAGAAAAACCTTTAATTTATTATTATTGGTTCGTTTAGTTTAATAATACAAAAGTTGTGGGTGCAATGGCTAATGAGAAGTAAATTGTATGTTATATTAGCGAGGAGAATGAGAACGATTCAAATAAAAAAAAGGAAACAGTTGGAAAATTATAGACTAGTAAGAGGGAACGTTGAGTGGACAGAAACTTCATGAAAGTTTAACGAGATATAGAGCCAGCCGGAGTACACGTAACTCTGTGCCTCTATTCGTCATACTGTCCCGTATATTGCTACCCAATTAACACTAATATCACTTTCAAAAAAAAAATATTAGTTATTATTTGTTTCCAATTTTAATATTGATTATTCAGCATGACTTGGCAAAGGTTTTCCTTATTTACTATTCATATCGGCCCAGTTATGGTACATGCCGTTTCTCTAATAAGAAATCATCATAAGACTCTCAGGACTTAGAGATATTATATTATTTCAATTTTCTAATGTAATCGACTTATTATTTGTAGATTCCATCCGATAATCGGCTTCTTCTTCAACTGGTAAATTTAGTATTGATGGTTGGTTAAATCTGAAAACTAACGCATCTTAGGATTATCAAAGCTATATATATATCCCTTGTACCTATTTGATTCTCCATACTTCCTAAAATTACTAATCAAAGATAAATAATTTCAAATAATTTAAACAGATCCGAAGCAAATGATTTTGTTCCTTAAAAACCATGGACATTTTTAGCACTATTTATTTATAATCAAAGTGACTGTTTTGTTAAATGTAAATATGCTAATAAATTAGTGAATATTTTTTAATAAAAAAAAAAAAATCTGGTGTGAAACACTCACACAACTTTCTCTTTCACTCCAGTCTTCAAAATTGTACCTAATTGACAAATTTGTATAGTTTGTGTACTAAATTTGATGAAATTCCTTGGAGTTGGTCGAAAACTGAATAAATTGTTCAGTAAAAGTGCACTTCCGGTTTACTAATTTTCTTAAAACTCGGAATTTTAGCCATTTAAATTGACTACACCAAGTGAAATGTTTTCAATAAAAGTTGTAGCAGCTCACATATGTGTAGTTCACATTCCTAGTTTAAAGATAGTTGAAGCCGTTTTACAGAAAATACCAGAAACTGAAAAATATATTCAGTAAAAATGCACTTCCGGTCATCCGATTTTTCCAAACTCGGAATTTCAACATCACACATTTAATTTTAAATTAATGTTTTTGGGTGTCGGTTACGACCGCTGTATTCAAATGTTGTAAATTGGATTTTGAGGATCGGTCGGTCATACAAAAGAATTCTTTTTAAATTTCTACCGACGTTTCGGCAAATTTATTTGCCTTCTTCAAGGTCTATATAAAGGTTTAAATACAAATCATTAAAAAATAGAAACAACATAAAATATGAACTTAAACTAAATATTTCCAGAATACAAACTTTTTTAAAATAAACTATATAAATAAACTAAATAACGAGTATGATATATATATAGCACATTTACTTTTTTATGTTCTAGTTGTAGATCTAGGTATATGTAGTTTAAAGAAAATGTAAAAGAAAACTAGCTAGATTGATTTAACTTATGACTGGCACTGATGTTGACTGGTAGAATGTCTAATTCAGATTGTTTTGAAAGAATGCCTTCTCCTGTTAGTTCAAATCTTCCTTTTTGACCAGGGCCAAAGACAAAGCTAACCAAGTTCTATAAACTCTAAAAGACAGAGCTAACCAAGTTCTATGAACTCAGGGTATCTTCTACCTAAGTATTACCCTTTTTGCCAACGCACTTGCATTTTTTTCTCAAATAAACTTCATTTTGGGGTGGACTTGAAAAAAATTAAATAAAAATCTGGTGAGTCACACAACTTTATCTTACTCCAGTTATCAAAATTATAATGGACAAAAGTTATAGATGGTGTACCAAATTAACGAAATTTGTATAAAACTGAACACCCAAAACCTGTTTCAGTAAAAGCGAACATTCTGGCTACAAAATTTTTCTTAAAACTTGGAATTTAGGCCCTCTATCACCTAATTTCTTTCTAATTGCCTTTAATTTTGTTTTGGGAATACAGATTACATCTAATCAACTATGATTACCAACCTTTAGGGAAGCTGTCCTCCACCCCTCCTCTAAAAGTGCCCTTAAAAGAATTTTCCCAGAGAAATGTTTTAGATAAAAGTTGTAAATCTTTGCATGTTTAGTTTCAAAAAAATCGTCGGAGCCATTTTTGAGAAAATTGCAAAAAGTGAATAAATCATTTAGTAAAGTGGTAAAGTAAACGCACTTCTGGTTATCCAATTTTTTTCAAACTCGGAATTCCAACAACATATTCAATTCTAATTAACATTATTTAGATTACAGATTGCAATAAACTGAAATAGCACTTTTAGATGGAAACCAACCCACTCTCGCCCCGAAAACAAAGTGCCTTTCATCTGTGATTGTTTCCCGGAGAAATGTTTTCCAATAAAATTTGTAGCTCTTTGTAAATTTGTGGTTGATGTCTCAGTTTAAAGAAAATCGTCGGAGCAATTTTTGAGAAAATCGCAAAAAAGTAAAAAATTCAACTAGTAAAGTGGTACTTCCGTTGAGGAATTTTTACAGATAATGTACAGTCAGATCCCATGGTGGCCTCTAAACGGAATATCAAATTTCAACTTTCTACGATTTTTCGTTTTTTGAGCTATGCTGTTCACATATACATACATACACACACACGGACACACGGACACACATACACACAGACCATTTGCTAAAAACCACTTTTTTGGACTCAGGGGACCACAAAACGAATATTTCCGGTGAAAACTCGATATCGAAAATTTGACACGATTACAGCCTTCGCTTATATTAGTAAGAGAAAGTAAAAAGTGTTACATTTCTATTTAAGTAGCAAGCATTACAAGTTTAAAGAAAATCTTGGGAAACGGTTTCGAGAAAATTCCAAAAAAAATTTCCAAACCTATTTATGAAATCGCACTTCCGATCACTTTTACTTTCTCTTACTCCTTAGTAAGAGGAAGTACTGTATTCGTGCCAAATTTTCCATAAGAGTTTTCACGGGAAATATCTGATTGAGGTCCGTTCGAGTCCAAAGAAGTAGTTGGCAGACTTCTGTCTAGGCTGTGTTTTTTTTCTCCACAATAGTATCCCTATTGAGGAGGAGTTTATTTTCCACGTGCTCCATATAAGTACATATATTACAAGTATTGTTTTTCTATTACACTTACAAATATTACAGTGTATTTTTAAGAATATCAATACAATAGATGAACAATAAGTGAATAATATTTACAAATAAGTATTTACAATTTTTAATTCAATTAAATAAGATCTTCTGAATGAAATATATAAACATTTCTATATACGTATGCGCCACACACAGATATAACACACACACACGCACACACCACACACAATCAACACACGCACCACACGCAAACACAGCACATTAATATATATAAAACTTACATACATATAATACATCCATATTATTTGAACATTAGTATTTATAAAATATTGAAATCTATTTTCTGAATATAATTGAAGAATGCATTCTAAAAAAGATAAGGTGATGTCAGTTCTATGAGGCTGACCGGCCAGTTGTGTTTAGTCAGCAATACCTTTTTGAATAGTGGTAATCTGGACGCCTACAGAAGTTTGCAGCTGGATATTAGATGTTCCACAGTCTGTTCTATGACTTCATCACATGGACAGGAGCTATCCTCTTGAATGTAGAATCTTTTCAAATATACTCTCATATGGCCGTGACCTGACAGAATCTGCGTTTGTCTGTAGCTCTGCTTCAGATTTACTTGCATTCTCTGCCTAACCGTAGGGAAAAACTATTTGGTCTGAAAGCCGGTCGGGGAATCTTGCCATCTCTGGTTCCATACTATTAGGCTTAGAATGGTCTATGTGTGTTTATGTGAACAGCATAGCTCAAAAACCAACAAATCATAGAAAGTTCAATATTATAGTTCATATTCTGTTTAGGAATCACACCATGTGATCCGACAGCATGTCAGCGGTCGTCAAACATCCCCAACCGGAAGTACCACTTTATTTATTGTTTTTTTTTTTTCACTTTCTTGCAATTTTCTCAAAACTTGGTTCTGACCATTTTCTTCAAACTTGTTATATCAACTAAACATATAATGATCTACAATTTTTAATTCAAATATTTCTCTGAGAAAATTAATTTAAGGGCACTTTTGGGGGAAGGGTGGGTGTGGGGTTAGCTTTTCCTTTAAAGTGCTATTTCAGTTTATAATACAATACTTTCATATAAATAATGTTAATTAAAATTAAATGTGTTGTTGAAACTCCCAGTTTGAAAAAGAAATCGGCTGTGTGAAAGTGCATTTTTACTGAAATCTATATTTTTCAATTTTCTGGTATTTTCTCGAAAATGGCTCCAACAATTTTCTGTAAATTAGAAATATGAACTACACATATAAAGAGCTATAACTTTTATTTGAAACATTTCTCCTGGTAGTCATTTAAAGGGGCTTTTGGCCTAGGGTTGGGCTTATGTTTTTCTCTAAAGTGCTATAATAGTTGATCATATAATTCTACCATTCAAACAAAATTAATTAGAAATAAATAGATGGTCAAAATCCCGAGTTTCAAGAAAATTAGTAAACCGGAAGTACGCTTTTACTGAAGAGTTTTTTCAGTTTTCGTCGAAATCCCGCGAATTTCATTAAATTTGGTGTACTAACTATAAAATTTGTCAATTACAATTTTGAAAACTGGAGTAAGAGAAAGTTGTGTGAGTGTTTCACACCAGATTTTTTTTTTTTTTTTTTATCTATGTTCTTTAAACTTCTTATATACCACCTACACACATAAATACCTAATCATTTATTTTTTTTAAACATTTTCTTGGTCAAATTGATTATTATGCATTTTCTTGGTCAAATTGATTATTATGTGTGTGTGTGTGTGTGTGTGTGTGTGTGTGTGTGTTGGAGGAGGGGACCGTAACGTTATGCTTTTCTGTAAGTACCACTTCTGTATAATATATATTTCATCAACTATACAATATTAATACACACATTTAGAAACATTGATACGAATTTTTAAATTTGGAGTTAATCAGTTAACCGGAAATGCGACTAAAGAATTAGGTACCGATTTCCTTTAAACTTGGTATACTAACTTTATAGATAAAAACATATTACTTTTATTTGAAATAATTTTTCCAAAATAATTATATTGGATAATTGTGCGTAATTTGTAATGTTAAATTTCAAATATATATTTGGTTTGTTAAATTTTATTGGCGCTATCTTTTGGACTATAATGTAATCACTTCTATTACCTGCTTGGATAGTTAATTGCTAACATATGTTAGGATTAATGAGTAAATGTGAAGTGTAATGAAAATTGCATTTCTTTTATTCAATTCTATTAACATCAGTATGAGAAACTCATGTGGGTATTTTTCATACCACGTATTTTTAATTATATCATTTGGACTTTTTGGAATATTACAAGCGGAAAACTGTTACAGAAATTTTCTATTGTAATTAAAAGGATCAGAAGTTTTATATGCGAGGACTGGTATGAGTATATCTTGCAAACGCATAAACTATTCTTATACTTAAAGAATTCAATAATAGTCATGGTATATAAACAATTAATAACATGCAAACTCAATCAATGTTTCAACATAGTTGTTCTTCTAATTTATATTTTATCTTCGTATTGTTCTTAAATTATTAAACTATATTAACTTGGACAAATTGACTTTAATAACTTTATAATACAAACAAAGATGGTGAATCATAAATAACAATCTTATTAAAATACAATGAACAAAAACATTTCATTTATTAATATATAATGGGTCCGGCAGAAACAATGAACAGGTTTTAATTTTCAGTTGTTGAAAATATCCCGCACTTTTTCTTTGGGTATGTATGGCAGCCTGTAAAGTTGACCTTGGAGATTTGGTCGCCAAATCATTCATTTGTTTTGTTTTGTTTCCTAGGAATCAGTTAGCCATGAAACGTTGGGACTTGTAAGGGAGCGTATTTGTGCCGTAGAATGGTTTCTTAGAACCAGTTCAATAACAGAAACTGGGAAACTCGGTGGGAGTTAAATCGACGTGTGATGCCCCTTCTCATCTCGCAATTCATCATCACTGGGTGAATTAAAAGCGTCATGAACAAGGCGATGTGGAAAACAAATCACCTCCAGGTCGACCACGTTCGGTATGAACATCGGAAAACGTTGCTAGATCCTAACTTTTCTTGTCCCAAATTTGCGAGAATTTACAAATGGTTGGAGATTTATGGTATCAACAAGATGGTGCCACTGCGCACACTGCAAGAATTAGCATGAAAGTTCTGCGGAATTTATTTCCTGGACGTCTAATTTCTCGCTTCGGAGACGTGTTGTGGCCACCTCGTTCACCAGACCTCACGGCGTTTGACTATTTTCTTTAGGGTTATCTTAAGGAGAAAGTCTACAAAAAAGGCCTGCGAATTTGGAGAGAAATAATCCGAGAAGAAATAAACAGAGTTCAACCAGAATCACTCACAAGAGTAATGGAAAGCTTCCGCCGCAGCATACAGCAATGCATTCAGAGTGACGGTGCTTACTTAAAAGAATTGTTGTATTCAAAAAATGATTGATGTTTCTTACTTTCCAAGAACTGTATTTAAGGTGATGTATGTAGTAATACACTTTGGTAATGTGCTGGCAATTGCAATAATTTTCAAGTTGAAACCTGTTCATTGTTTCTGCCGAACCCTTTATTATACAAATATAAAGAAATAAATTACATCAAATAGTTTATAATTATAAGTCCCCACTATAATCTGCTTAATAACTAGTGTGATATTTACAATCACACTCTTCTGGGGAGGATTTCCTTTTTATGAGAGAGGGTTTAATATAATTTATAACAAGCAATTGGAGAGAAGAAGAAACTGTTCCGAGTTTTTCAGTAGAGGTTTAGTTTCTTGCTGTGATTATTATAATTTTTGACAAATTTTCTTCAAACTTGGAATTTATAATAAATGTTTAATTGACCTTAATATTATACACTTTATAGATTAATGGAATATCGTATTTGTTGGTTTTAATATCAACTCTTGAAACATCTCAAAACAACTCTTAAAAAACTCATCAAATAACATTCGACTGGATAGTTCATAGTTAACATAATGTCACAGGTTTCCAAGAACTAACTTAAAATCAATTTTTCCGGGAAAGAATTACAAATAAAACAAGCAAAAAAAAAAAAAAAAAAAAAATTAGTTGACTGGGGTCAAAGAAGAAACTTTTTATTTTTAAAAGTTTATTCAATGTTTCGGAGACACCTTTGATGTCATTCCTCATGAACTACATAAACAGAAAATAAAGAAATACAGAAACTTGTATGATATTTTATATCATACAAAATTATAAATACAATACAAATTTATAATAATACAAAATAATATAATTAAAAAAATAAAATAAATAAATATTGTAACGTTTTCCCTCTGGACTAGCTACTACAATTACTTCTAAGTAGGTTCGTTTTAGACAATGCTATCAAGGTTCATGAACTTTTCCAGTAACAGTACTCTTCTACCTGCGAGTACCTTTTTGCCAACAAGCTCGCATTTTTCTTCATAAGTTTGATATTTCAAATTAAATATATTTTTATATTTCTGGTATCCATCACAGTCTGGAAGGTTCTAGAACATTCAGGAAAGGGCTAGCGCGCGCCGCCAGCGCTTCCTAGCGGCCATTAGGAGAACGTGAGGTACCTGCTTCCTCTCCTAGATGGCACCAGTGGCTGTGTTAAAATAGTTAAAAAGAATAAAAAGTTGCTTCTTTAGCCACAGCCAACTTATTTTTTTTTTGCTTGTTTTATTAACAACGGCCAAACATAACAATTGTTTATATTGATATTACAAATAAAAATTATAGATTTGTAAATATAGATACGATAAAGTCGCACATCATATAATTTTTTTTTGTTTTTTAAGTTTGAATTTTATCAACACTATTGTTGTATTTTGTCATTACAGAAGATAGAATAATAGGGAAGGGTGGGGTTGATAACAATCCAATGATAGTGTAACGGAGCTGTAATGTAATTGGTATGATGTAGTGTAGTGGTAGCTTGTAGGGGCTTGTGCTGTTTTGTAAAAGGAAGTATATATGTTTAAGAGAGTGAAGTATCAGAAATAAGAAGGTAGTCACGTCACCACTGCTAACAATAAATAAATTCTAATAAAACAATAACTACTAAGATAGCGATTCCTGAAGTGTTCTGCTTCGGTGTCTACAAGCAGAAGGCAGACTGTTCGAAAGAATGCCTTCTATTACAAAACAGTTGGCCAAGTGGCATTGTAATAATTTCACGGATTCTTGTGCCTTTGCCTCCCTAATAGCAATGACCGTAAATTACAGTACCTGACTCTAAAATACATTATTTTTGCCAAAATTATTTCACTTAAAATATTTTTCAAAACTATTTATTTTCTTTCATTTCATTCTCCCACTACAGAGCCACAGCCAACAAATTCACCGCTTCAAAAATGGACACAGCAGTTTCATTAGGAACCCCATCAAGGCGTCACCATCGCGCTAGCTAATGTACGTCAACGAATTACACCCTCGTTGGCAAATGGGCTTCAACCACGGAAGCCAATCCCTCACCTAGAAGCTATCTCTATCAGTAAAATATAAATCTGAGAGGTGAAAGTAAGTCACCAAACAAACTTTTGATCTGTCATCAACTTTACTATAAAGATTACGGGCCAGTCTATACGATTTAATTCTGAAACATCCAGTCGCTACATCAACTTCAATCTTGAAAGCATCATGAAAAGCTAACACCGTTTTAGATTATTATAGGGGATTATTGCACTGGGACTTGAAAGATCTATTGTACTCCTCGAATCCTTCTAAGTGCACTGCCGGCCTCCGGGCAGTGTTCTCTAGTTACAGACAACATGGCCAACCACCGGACAGTGAGCTGTAGAGGCTCCTAGGAAGAGAAAATCTAAGGCCAGCATGCTGGATTTGAACCTAGGACCTCCGCCGCATTGCATTCAACCACGCTATTAACCAACCAATCATTATCGCTGATCACTCGGTCACTCTAATCTATACACTCTTATGTCATTACCCAGTAAAATCATTCAAATATGTATTGTAAATATATTATGTATTAGTGCCAGTTCCTTGTGTTTTCAATTACACCATGTTCACCCATTTCCTGTTACCATTATAATAGTATCCTAGGAGAGACTCTGCAGCTACTCTCTGGTGATGAGCAGTTTTGTCGGTAACGAGAGAACACTGTGTGGTGACAGTGAGAAGACTCAGGGTACAAATCGACTGCTTAGGATCAGAACGACGGAACTATAAAATTGCTGTTTTGAGTTATTACTATTTTAAGTTTTTTTTGCTAACAATAAAAATGCATACCTCGGTGTTATGAATTGGAAGAACTTGTAACAGGGCACAAATAGAATCATATAGGTTTTTTTGGTATGTATGTTTGGCGAAAGGTATGGCTTTTCTTGTGTGTATAGACAAAATAACCCAAAAACTGCAAAAGTGTAGTTACGTCTATCTGATCCTAAGCAGTCAAAGTGACCTCAGTGACGACGCGTCCTAATTAAAAAAAAAAAAAATCTTAAGTGATTCTTCACACGAATATCTCTTCCTGCCCGTTAATACAACTTTAAAATTGACAAATTTGCTTTATACTTCGAATTTTTTATC
Organism: Triatoma infestans; assembly: GCA_011037195.1. NCBI lineage: Eukaryota > Metazoa > Arthropoda > Insecta > Hemiptera > Reduviidae > Triatoma > Triatoma infestans. The sequence continues at coordinate 43,173 of JAAEAF010004387.1, forward strand.
AGAAATACAGAACATAAATATAGATGGGTGAGAGTAAGGTAGCCATTTCAATGTAGTTACATTGTAGTCCAGAAGACAGCGATAATAGCAGTGAAAGAATAGAAATTCTGAGAACGCCCGAAAATCTGTTTTTCAGAGAAAACATTTTAAATAATTTTTTTAATGTTATGTTTTCATCTGTCACTAATGAAACTCCCAATTTACTCAATTAAGTAGATCAAGAGGCCATCATTTTTTTTTTTTTGTAATATAAGTTATATTCAATACTGTCTTACTTTTGATTGGCGGAGTTTAACCTAAGCTTCCGGATTCCTTTGCTTAAAAAGTGGAGATATCATATTTAAACTTCACATGATTTATCATTTTTGGAAATTAGAAAAAATTAAATTAATTAATTTACAAATTGATTGTGTTTTATATTTGTGTCTTATTTAATGTGAATGAAAGAGTATTTATCTTTGCCGGAGATTTGTAAGGGCTAACTTTTAGTCAAATGGTTGGCCGAGTTCAGTAATTGTTGCAATCACTTACCTAAAAGGGAAGAAGTAAATGTGTATAACTGAGTTTAGGCGGGCAGGTCAAGGGCCGGCACTACAAATGTAGATTTATTCTCGAAAGAAGGCAAGACCACTGCCAATAAATACAACCATCTCTCCACCGTCCCCCTGTAATAGAGCCGGTGTACACTGCCTACAAGAGCACACTTCAATTAGGTTTTCTTCGTATCCCTCTTGAGCCTACGACTTTCAACTAAGTGCTATTTCAGTATTTCGTAATCCCTTCCTGTTTTAGCCCATGAATTTCAAAATAAGTTTTCAATCAATTTCAACGGTATTTTAAGAAAGGTCACTTGCAATATCATTAAATTATTCCAAATATATTTCCAAAGTAAAATCATGCTCGTAATATAAACTTTTTTTTTTTTTAAGAAAAGAAAGTTATATACACACTTGATGTTTTATATGATATTAACATTAAATAATTTTTTTTTAAATCTAGAATTATTAAATTTGGCAATGCTTTTTTTCCCCTTGTATCATCAGTATGATCTAAAATGAACTTAAACTGAAAATGGAGAGCTCTTACTATATAAAGGGGAAATGCAAGTGGAAAAGATCGACTTCTTGTACTTGATGGTATGTTTAGGTTCCATCATTCCCTCTATTCTATTCTATTATCAAGCTTCAATGGAGAGGAGTTAGAGTTGAATGGAAAGCTTTTTGTGCAATTTCCATAAAGCAACTAGAAGGGAAAGGCGTGAGGAGGCAAGGTACGGGGGTAGATATAACCCTCTAGGGTTATTAATACTTTTAATAATTCAAGTGTTTGCCTCAGCAGAGAACACCCAATATGGTAGTGGTTCTGCAATAGGGATAAAAAGAGAACACAGCTCGTTATACATATATATATATATATATACATCATGAAGGTTATAATTGTGATGTGTTGACAGTAAAGCTTAGTAAATGTAGCGATCTCTCTTTGTCCCAATATGGATTCAAATACCTTTTCATTGTTTTACTGAGGTAGACAGGACAAACGATGAAGTATTGTCTGTATTCTACCTCTCTATATTATCCTACACACACATACGGAATCTTATAGCAGGTCATCAGGGATAATTGTTCTACATAATGTATCCTTACAGAGGAGAACAGGTAAACATTGAAAAAGAAAAAAAAATAAATAAAAAAGCCCAACGAGACAGATTGGACTTTTTTAAAAAACCCTTTTGATTCTTTGTTAGTATTCAGTGAAGAGTAAAAAATTTGAATAATGGGGGTACACAAGGGTAACAATATGCAAAGAGATGTTTGAGGCAGGTGGGTATACAGTAGTAACAAGCAGGAGTTTATTGTTCTCTCATATTGACTCTACAATAACTTTTATCAAAGCAGAAGCATATGCTAATTTTAATTACCTCAAATACTTAGTTCACTAACTTTGGAAACAAATTATCAAACACATATGTTTACTATAATCTGCAAATCATATTTTGCTTCAGTAACGTCAATATTAAGTTTAATTAAAGCAGGAATAAAATTTCTTTTATAAGATCGATTTTTTAAAAAGTTGAAATTTTCTTACACAAATACAATTTTTACAAATAAATTGGTTATTAAATTTTATTTATCCAATAGTATGTATGTTCTAATTAAGTTAACACCAAAGATTCAATTCCAAAAATTTAGGATGAGATAGTGTGCATGAATATCGCAATTGTATATAAACAAATCAACAAAACCTGATCTTTTAAACCTGAACAGTTTAATATCTAATAATTTTTATTCAATAACGAAAGTATCTTCCCCAATTCATTCATTACAAAAAGTATAATATATATACCGAGCCTTGCGTATTCAAGTAATTTAGTATGCAACTTATGGATAAACGCAATCAAAATGAAGTGCATGTGCATTTACTCAAGCGGAAATTACGAGAAAATTAAATTGTACTTGGAGAACATGTTAATCAAAGGGTGGAGGATTTCATTTATTTTGGCTCTCAAGTTATTCGGAAAATAAAATTGACGAGTAAATTGAAAAAAATCCGCAGCAAATAGATGCTACTTCTTCGAAGCAGTATTCTGCCTAATTAAGTTATTGAAATAAATCATTGATTAGACACAAAGTGTGTAGTTTTGAAAGTAGAACGTTTGACAAGGTCAAACGAAACTGCTCGGCTTTGATATAAAGGTAATATGTCAGGGCGTCAAACTCACGGCCTGCGAGCCCCATGGGCGCTGGCCTGCGGGATGTGTTTTTGCGGACTACAATATCTTCAGCTAAAATGTAAAATAATCGGCTACTATCTATAGCAATAATTACACTTTATAGGGAAGTAGCTCAATGGTTAGCATGCTGGACCTCCATGCGGAGGTCCCGGCTTCGAGTTCGGTACTACTATTAGATTTTTTTCTTCCTAGAAGCCTCTACAGTTCTCTGTCCATTGATGGACAGTGTTTCTGTAATAAGAGAACACTATGCGGAGGCCGGTACTGCACTGAGAAGGCTTCGGGCGCCAATGACCGTAGATGTTTACACGCCTAAATTAAAAAAAAAAATAACACTTGATATGTTTAAAACATGTATTGTCTACTTTTATTACATTGCGAACTTTGCAACTATACTTTCTTTTTCAACAATTTTTGTACAAAAATTGACTTTGTTTAAAAACTATTTATATAAAAAAAATGTATGATCTATTATCATAAATGTGAGCACTGAAAACATACAGTCCAAATTGTGCTTTTTTACAATATTTTGATAAAATTTGAGAAATCAAAAAATAATTTGATAAGAGCGTTTTTTAAGATTTCCAAGAGCTACAACAGAAATGTTTTCTGTTTTCATGGGAATTTTTTATTTTGAAAGTAAGTATTCAAAATATATATTCCTATTCAGAAAAAAAAAAAACAGCAATGTAAAAAGTTGGCTCTACAAATTTTATGCCACTTCCAGAGTAAATATTTATGTCTACAAATAGTTTCGTACATGAAATTTAACAAAACAATTAACAAATTAATTATAATTAACAGATTAATTCATAAACACATTTCCACCATCAGATAAAGATTGTTTGATCACAGTCTTTAAATTCAAATATTGGCAAATTTTTAGGCAGCAAACGCTGCCGGCAAAAAAAAGTTTAATTTTATATAAATCTGTTGAAAGAAATGTAATAATAATAAATGTAATAAACTAAAATGTAATTATTTTCAAAATTCTATTGATTCGAATTAAAATTTTGTATATATTAGTAGAATAATTGTTTTAATAATATTAAAATATATTAATATATATTAATCTTTTTGCAGATAATATAAACTCCAGTTTTTGTGATAAGAATATTCCACAGGCTGCAGCTCACAATGCAAACACCGGAGCCGATGTTGTCTTCAATTGGGCATTGAATAATAATTTAAACATAATCCCCGACTAGACCATTGGATTAAATTTTTCTATTTCTCCTCAGGGTAATACCTGTTTTCCCCTTATTTAAGATGGTTAATTACAATATAATATTTGTAAATTCTGCTTGTTTTCTGGGATTACACATTTCGACTGAATTGAAGAAGTAAGTTGACCAGTAGATAATTAAGTTTGTTTCAACAATTTATTTATTTTATAAATTGGCCACATATCTAGATATAGAAGTCTTAAAAATAATTTACTACGAAAAATTTGAATCAACAGTGTCGTATGCCATAGAATTTTTGGAGAACTCACCGGAAGTATATAGAATTTTCAAGATTCAGTAGAAGATTATTCGTATTTTGGTCAAGGCTAGACGGAAGGAAAGTTGTAAAGATCATTTTAAAAAGTTGAATATATTTACTCGTCCATCTGTATAAATTAGCAGTGTTGATGTTTAAAAACAAAGGTGATTTTCTTTTTGTGATTAAAAATATTAGCCCCTACGAAACAAGATAAAAAGGTTTAATTGGTCAACCATTTGCAAGGTATTCTACAATTCAGAATTCCTAATTTCCATGGATATAAACATTTTTAAAATGATTCCGTCATCTATTGGTGAACTTTTAAATTTAAAAGATTAAAAAAAAAAAAAACCTAGTGACTATTTATTAAGAATTCATCTTGTGAATATATACATTTGTATATATTCACAAGATGAATTCTTAATGAAACTATAAAACACTAAACAATAATTATAATGAAGAAATGTGGTGAGAATCGGTCAAGAAAGAAACATTTAATTATGCTAGCGTTTCGACAGAGTTTCCTGTCTTTATCAAGGCTTTAATCTAAAAAAACCATTACAATGAGGAACCACAATGCATTTGTAATGTAATGGTGTGATGATGTGTGTAGGTAGCTTGTGGCGTGAGCGTTTTAGCGAAAAGGGCTTGTATGTTTGTTTGAGATAGAATATAAGAATAATTAAGAACACACTGGTAGAGTAAATTAAATATATTCTCTAAGAGAAATTAAGTACTTTGAAAATCACAATAGCTTATAATAATTTCTTATAACGTAATATTGGTATATGTTTCCACCTTGATTTCTAGCACTAGTCTGTCCTGTTAGAAGGCTGAAGTCTGACTGTCTTTTTTGAACTGAACTATTTGAAAGCTGATGGCTCTCTCTATTCTTTGGAATTGCTCTCTCTCTAGCGGGGGAATTTTCTTACAAAAGGTTTGCCCTAACGGGATTTGTGCCTTTGTTTTTCTATTTAGTATGATCCCAATTTACAGTACCTGATACTAAAATACACTCTTCTTGAAGTTAAATTCACATTATAAAATATTCTAAATTATTTTTAAAAACTATTATTTTTCATTTCGTTCTTCCACTACACATTAAAAATACTGAAAAATCGAAACATTGGCATAATTAAATGTTTTCTTCCTTGACCGATCCTTACCAAATTTCTTCATAACTTAATTCATCAACAGTCAACAAATTCTTTTATAATAACTATACTTACTATAAAATTCTTTCCACAATTGTTTCCCCTTCTTCTTAGTTTTTGTAATATTAGATCACGAAGGGGAATAGCTAAGTGGTTAGTGTACTGGACTCTCACGCAGAGGACCTGGGTTCGAGTCCAGCTGTGCTCCAGTTAGATTTTTTCTTCCTAGGAGCCTCTGGTGATGGACAGTGTTGTCTGTAACGAGAGAATTGTGTCCAGTGAGAAGGCTCCGGGCGCCAATGTCCATAGATGTTGACGCGCCTTAAATTTAAAAAAAAAAAAAAAAGATTGGCGGCTTATATATATATGTGTGTGTGTTTGCTCATATAAAAATAGTTGATAGTTATTTCAATTTTATGTACTTTTTTATATATTGTGTAATATTTATTGTGACGAGCCTTGTGTCGCAAATGATGAATGGCAAATGTACAAATGATTTGAAGGCAATAAAATTATCTATCTATCTATCTATGTATCCATTATTCATAAATCTTTAATATATATTTATATCTATGATATTTAGAAACATTTGGACATGTACTGAGGTCTACGTAAATTTTACTAGTCATAAGTGGCCCGTACCTTACTTTTGAGTTTGATATCCCTGTGCTATGTAGAATCTAATGGGGAATGTTCGTGGATAATATTCGGAGAAGAAGGACAAATATCGAATTTGAAGCTCTAAATATGCATCTTCAACCTTGCCATCAAGTTCGCCAGTTCACCATTGAAAGCCATGAACTTCTAATAATATCATGACTGAAAGTATAGTGGAATAAGAGGTTTGGTCGGCCAAAACGTAGATGCGACCAGTCGTCGAACAAACGATGTTTATATATGCAACTGGATGGTAGCAAAAATGGATAGACAGAGATTATTGACGGACAATGTAGGAGCACGTTAAGATTCAGACTTAATGTCGTAGGCACCACTTAATAAGCAGAAAAAATCCACATTTTAAAATTAATTCGTAAAATTTCAAGATAGTTTTCCGAAAATTAGTTAATGAAACAAGTACTTGTAAATGAAGAGAAAATTAAAGTTCTATGATAAATGTTGTTAATTAGAAGTTATAAATGGTGACTATGACTTCCACTTCTAAGCAGTCTACAAATTGTGGATACCACGCAAATACTATTTAAAAAAAATAAAAAGCAAATGAGAAAGAGAGGAGATTAAAATAGTACAGTGGCAGCGCTCATTTGTTTGAGGATCTTTTAAAATACCGTACCATAAAAGTGTTTCCAGTTTACGTATTTCAAACTTAAGTAAGCATCATTTTTTAAATAACTTTTTTTTTCAAAAATAATTACCAATAAGTAAACCAACCAATAATGTTGGTATAAAATAAATGGGAACAAAATATAAAACTTGAAATAGGTTGTATCGCGGATGGGAAATGAAGAAGGAGATAAAGTTTAGCCTAATCGGTTGGATACAAAAGCGTGCTTTAGAAAAAAAGCATGTCTTAGTGCCTTCAGTGAAGCACTATAAAAAAGTATTTTCTTCCTTTTTATTTTTACAGTGGCACTTGTCACAGGGTGTTACTGCTTCAACAAACTGTGTATATACTTTGTAGAATAAAATGGGAGCCAAGGCTGGGATACTGCAAGATACATCCTTGTAATAAAAGGGAATAGGGCTGTAGAAGTTCAAACTGTGTTAATATCTCCCTAGAGTTAGCTCTACCATCTTACAGTGAAGTGTCAGAGTAACTATATAAAGAGAAAGAAGTTGGAAGGAGGTAGCATAATGCAGTACTAGTAGTGGTGGGTAGAAGCGAACAGCTCTCTATATCCCATGGGAATGCTAAGTTGGGATAAGTGTGTGCGGGGGGTATTTAAAAACAAGTAATTAGCAAAGTTGAAAGGGCTAAGTTTAGGCCAGACATAAAACTTAAGACTCTCATCCAGTTAAAAGTAAATTTAAATTATGTAAGTCGCAAGAAATGAGAAAGATAGAGAGATTTCTAAACTTAATACCAGAGCCTTCTATCAAAACAACTTTGCAAATTTCGCCAGTCGCTTGGTGATTGCAATCAACGTAGTAAATTACCTTAGGGATGAAGTTAACAAATTCTACATAAAAAGTTATTAATAGGTGAGTTGATTTGGGAACATTGCTAGTATACTTTCTATTAACTTAAATTTAATTGGTAAAATAGCTGTTGTACATTTTCATTTTCAATCAACCAACTCTATTTATAAACTATTTTAAGATAATGTGTATGTAGGTCTCGTCATTAATGTCCGAATAGTTCTGCTACAATAATCTCCAACCAGTTTGTCTGTTTTTGTTATGTCGCCATTACAAATTTACTTCTCACATTGCCAGGGCGTGATATGTCTCTCTTCCCTCAAGTTTGTAAAGGAGGCAATCTTAAGGATCACATCTGACGATATTGTAGGAGAGAGAAGTCACGGAGAGAAGAAGAAGTGGACTTTCATATAAAAGGTCTCCATCATTCTCTCTCATTTAAACGACCTTCAACAACATAACGACTAACGTTCTCATACCGTCTTTCTATGTATTTCTCTTTGTCCAACCGCCAAAACATCCACTTCAGTGAATTAGTATTTTCCATCTTATCATCTAAAATTTCATCTTTTATTCCAGTTTTTCTAAAACTATCTTTAGTTCATCTAAATTTATCTTTTCAACATTTAGTTTCAAAACTTTTCACTGACTGAATTATAATATAAACAAAAATAGAAGTTTCTATTTTATTATGAGATAGCATTTCTATCATGTGATTAAATAATTCATCAAGTATATCATCTCTCAAATAGTATTTATTTTATTTATTAAGCCAGCATTAACAAATTCTTTGTGTTGAAAATTGAAGTCAACTTTGCAAATTTGTTTTTCATATTTTGTTTATATAAAACTTGACGTCAGGTAATGACTAGTTGAGAGGGGACCGAACAAAAAATAAATCTGATGAATACGAGAAACGACAAACTGGGCGAACAATACCTCAATTGTTAGTTCCGCATGTTGTAAATTAGATTACATTTATTTAGTCATTTTTAAATTGATCAATCCAGTTTTAGAAGTTTGCAAAATTCAAACAGCTGCTAGGAGTGCTTAAATATTCGAGAGTAAATATCTGATAGTTTAAAGAAAGGAAATAAATTATGTACTTTGCATGTTGTTACAAGAGTTGACAATTAAAAAATTTTATGAATAACACAAAAATTAATAAATGAAGTAAAATAAAAATAATTATAATATAAAACAAAAGAAAAAGATACATAAAAGATACATGATATTTAAAAAGAAACACTTTATGAAATTAATTATTATAGAATATTAAAATACATAAATTAATGCTCAAAAATAAAGCTAAATATGAATTGGGAGCAATAAAGTTTATTCATTTCAAACAAAAGATATCAATTTACAAACTTTGTATAATAAATTAAAGAGATCTTTTAACTTTTTTTACATTATCTATTGATAAAATATCAGAGGTCTGAAAAGATGTTGCTGTGAATATAGTGATTCGTATATGGTGAATAAATTCGACACCATAGTAAGAAACGTTCTTCCACAGACTCTTCCTCATGTATGCTACAGATTGTACATATTGAACCACTGTCCAAGTTATAGTAGATAACTATATAACATACCCGAACCTCTTGGGATCTACAAAATCTGAGTTAGCTAATCACTCGCACTATGTCTATCGAATGCTTGTTGTACAATAAATATGCCTCACCAAGTCCTAGGCTACTTATTTCCCTGTAAATAGGGCTGTAGCTGGAGTGAAGAGCTCTTTGTACGTCTTGGATAAAGTGTTATTATTCCATTTTTCTAACAGATCAAGTATCCTCCTATAGACAAGACCGAGATCTTCTGATGTCCACAGATCTGCTTCTCCTACTAAGAGCCTTTCGAGCATGCCTCTTGAGGCATTGAATTTGTTATCCACACTTCATCCGTACAGTGTGCATTTTATGATAGATTCAGAAGTGGCATTAGCTATTTTGCAGATTACCTGTTTTTGAAAAGTGTACGAAAAAAAAAACAGCGAACCCTCATCTTATGAAACCATTTGCAATTGACGTTAATAAGGGCTCGCCAGAAGTAGAATTTAATAACAGGCAATCGGGAGCAAGGAGAATCGTTGAAAACGCTTTTGGGTTGATAGCATTCAGAATTTTTCGTAAGCCTATAGAAATTACAGTTATTAGAACTGTGGTTGATATAGTGTTAACTTGTCTTCTGCTTCATAATTTTCTCCGGGCGCAGCAAAACCTCTTGGAAGTTTTGATCACGAGGATGAAAGCACTGGTGAAGTTATTTAAGGCACCTGGAGAGAAGTTATTTTCAGTGATAATGGTATGAGACCTTTACAACAAGTACCACGGAACAAGCACCACTTTACGCACTTTTGTTGGCATATAATTTTGAATTTACATCCCACAAAACTGTGTGAAGACGATAATCTTCTATAAAATCAAATGTCTCTTGATTGCAGACGTAATCAGAAATCTGCTGTCTGAGATATTATTAATTAATAATAATAGTTGCAAAACATCATTACTAATAAAATTATAACTAAAATAATAAATAAATAATATTTCAAATTAATTACATAATATATAACCTATAAAAATATCACACAACACGTAGCGAGATCAACAAGACGCATAGAATGTTGAACGAAAATCCAAGTAGTTGGATTCACGTGCGCTGTGGCTGCGTTATGAAAATGAAAGCCCAATCAACTTCCATGAAGTATGTAATAACGCATGCCTCTCGTTCATCACATTATGACGCATGCCTCTCTTGAAAGAGAAGTTGCACCAGTGTGGACATACCTTTACTTACTGGTTTTTAGCCTCCCAAAACACACTCTTGGAAACCTTGAACTTGGCATTTCGAGGTTTTTGCACCACCAAGACCACATTCTTTAAAACACTATCACACTTAAATGGAATGAGCCAGTTTCCAGTCTCACTATACAGTCTGGAGTAGATTTTGGCCTCAGAAACAGTGTTTTCTTGAATCGGACATTGGTTCTTTCAATTATTTCAAGATACCTAATTCCTCAAATTTTCACACCATAAAGTAAGACCGAGGATGTCACAGGGAATTAAACAGCTGAACTTAAATGCTCAAATTTTTGAATGACAGTTTTGTAAGAATGTTCAATGTGCGGTTTACGGCACGCTGACTTCTCTGCTGGAAAAACTTGGCTACATCAGAGAATTTTTAGAAAGCTGAAAAAGGCACTCCTAAGTAAGTATAACTTCTGACATTTTCAAGGGCTTCATGCTGTACGTGAATTTTTCTAGTGAATCTGCTTCTACCAAGTTTAGAGAATTGGATAATTTTTGATTTTGACACTCAGGAGTTTAGTATTTAAAAACACACCTCAGTTAGTGTGAAACTAAGTCTCTGTACGAGTCTGTGTTGGCACACTGTCTGAAAAACGCATCCTGAAGATGGGCGAACGCCCGAAACCGGTCGATGACCACAAAATGAAGCAGGCTACCACGGAAAATGTCTCTGATGTGTACCGAGGTTTCCTCCTCGACCTAGCAGAATCGGCATACCGCGTCAACTGCAAATAGTAATTGGTGCATGTGCCTATTCAGTCTACAACGGCCTAATAGTAGACCCACTATTAGCCTTATGTCCTTTCGGCTATAGCTCAGTAGTTCCCTGATAAATTTAGGCAAATGTCTCTTAATGAAGAGTTTTGCCTGCCTCTGTCTTGGTGTTCTCTCCCACCATTGCAGACGCTGTTCTTCTATTCAGCCTTTGGTAGAAGTTGGAATTAGGCTCCTGCACAACCCACAGAAGGGTTAGGGGCCTATAAAGGAATCCTCCTAACCTTCCCTCGCTAGGGCGTCCACCTCGGTTAGGGCAATTAGTCTGTCCCACACCAGTCTTAAGACTATTTGGTGTGAAGACAGTGCCTTCAGGGCTGCCTGACTAGCTTCTCCTAGCTCATGGCCATATGGCTACATATGACCACTCTCCTAGCCTCCATGCCTTGCGTTATAATCTCCTTAGCGCAGAGGTTAGCGCCACGACTTCGGCTTGAAATATGTGGCGTACTTCTCTAGGCTGGCCTTAATCTTTACTTTAGGCCTGCCCCCATAGACCGCACAGTCACAGTTTTGGAGCCGTCTGTATACTAGACCGAGTTACCGAGCAGTGGGGTTCACAGTCCTAATCGCTTGCAATAGTTGAATATAAACATTGTCTATACTATCAAGAAACAATGTTCGAGTAAGAAATGCGCCTCGCTTATAACATTTTAAGTATCGTTATTCTTAAATAGGTATTCTATTTACTTTACTTATTGAATGACCTTCTGAAATAGAGAATCTCTTAGGCTAACTAAAGTAATAATAACTATTCAAAATGGCAACATTAAAACCCATATTCTGGTCAATTATAACAATAATATTTCAACGTGGATTATTTACTATTAATAATTTTTTGTTTTATTGCAAGAAAGATTCGCTACCTTCTCTGTCTTAAATCATTCAGCATATTCTTGGCTTCGGTAATAAAAGCCTTGCAACATGGTAGAAAGACAAAGGGCAACCAACTCTGCATATTTTAGATCAAAAAGAAGGCTGCTTACAACACCCGTTCGCTGACAACCGAGAAAGAAAAGGGTGACTTATAAAAATAGGTGAGCCACATGTTGGTCGTTGTATAATATATTCTTAACTAGGGTGGGCCCGGTTTTCATTGAATAAAGAGTTGTGTTTGCAAAAATATCTACTGACCAATCGAGGATGCTACTAAACCTTTCACCTTTTTCTATTAAAATACTCTAAAATTCACCCAATTATGTAAATCTATAAATTCAGAATTGGTGAGATACCATTACGGTTCTAATATCGATAATAAGAAGTAGGTTTTGGAAAATGCTTGCAAAAAGTTTAAACACAATCGAGGCAGCCCATTTGCTAAAGAAAAATACCCTTCTTCTTAACTCCATCACAAGTCTAAAATTAGTAATTGCAGATTCTTGCTACTTACATTATTTTAGGAGCACACTCAAACAAAGAAATCGAATTTGAGAGCTCGGCTAATCTTTAAAATGAATGTTCCAGCAAACTGTCATAAACTAAAAACCTATAACCTCCCATTTTCACCTTTAAATCAAGATTATTATGGGATAAATCAAAAGATTATGAATACTGGCAAAAGGAAAACAAATTAATTCTTATGACAAAGTTAATAAAGCTTACTATTATTACTAGATAGAGGAATAGATCGAGGATGCTTCTTTGAGGAATACCTGCATAACAGGAATCAAGGAATAGAGGCCTCTTATCATAACCGTAATGCAAATCTGATCAAAGTAATAAGATTTCTTGATTGAATAGTAAGTAAAGTGGAGAAATAGTTTTGCGTATTTGACGGCAAGCTTAAGTTCCAAAGTCGACGACTTGAATCAAATCGATAAAGATACCAGATTAATAATATTTTCTTCGTAATAGGGTAGTATTCATTTGTTGTGTACAAACAATAATCCTACAAAAATCAATAATAAACACAATAAGTTATTACTTTTTTACATTGCTTCTTTAACAATCTTATTTCTACAATAAAAATATTAAAAATTAAGCTCACGAGAATGACAGGAAAATTGAATTTCAATGAATGATACATCTAGAACCAGTTTGTCGCTGTCAGAAATTAAAGATTAGGTGAGTTGAATTTTCTGCTTCACCTAAAGTTTGTTAGTAAGTGGTAAAACTTTTAAATTTCCATTCTTTTAAAAATACTAATTCTTTATTACTTAATAATTTCCAACTCTCCACTGGCTTAAATCTTTCTTTTCCACGAGTTGTACATAGGTTCGATGTTTAAGGCTGTGATTGTCAGAATAACGTTGACCTGGCAGAATCAAAGCTTGCCAAGGATGTTGCTGAAAGAATTTCTTTTTTATTTATTAATTGATTGGAGTAATGAACATTTTTGTACAAAAACTTCTGTTAAACACCTAGTCAATTAGTTTAATAAATGTAAAATAAATTTTCAAGCTCAAAAATGTTTCTAAAATTTACATCCAGTTTAATTTATTAAATTTATGTTAGTTCTAATTAATTAAACTGGAAAATGTTTTATAACCCATATACGTATGCTAACACAAACAGTATTATAGGTAGAGCAAGTATAGTATATATACTTCTTACATATTTGAGAATGCCTTTCAGAGGGATTGCAGGCGCCACCGTTGAAAGATTCAGCAAGAATGTTGGGAGAGAAAGTCCCTAGGAGGTAGTACTAGCTGAAGCATTATGTATGTGTGTCTCTGAGGGCCTACCTTCAAAGGAATAGGTGGTGGTGGTCTTGCATCTAGTATGATAACAGTGTACACGAATATTGTAGATTCCAGGTATGCAGCATACATGACGACGATTGAGTTACCATACCTTACACAGGAAAAAGCTAAGGTTCCATCTTTAAGAGGGAATCTCACATATAAATGCATAAATAAAATTTGTCACCAATCTCCCACAAGAAATATACTTAAGGATAATGTCATGGTAAATTTATTTATATTTTGTAGAATTTTTATTTATCAATTCATAAGAAATATATTCTGAAAAGTGTAATTACATTTATTTCAAAGAAAGCGTCAGCAAGAATATTCTTAAAAAAAATATTTATTTATTCAAAGTGCTTACAATTTAAAAATAGATTCAATTAATAACTCTTGTTTTATCATTCAGCCACCTGTAAAGCGATAATGATATATTGAGTGAGACCTGAAAGAATTTTATTAACAAACAAAAATTCATTTTACATTGTTTGGCTTTGAACAGGGTAATTTACTAGAAAATGATGTTGAAAAAAGCTGAAATATATTTGAACTGGAAATGTCATTTAAAGAAAAATATTTGTTATGTTCTCGTAATATTTATTTATCAACTTTACAATGCGCAGTGGCATATAATAACGGATGAAGACTTCTGAAAGTCCATTAATGCTATTTCAAAATCAGCTTGGAAGCATTGTATGTAAACGTGTCCTGTTTGCAAGTCGTTAGAGCGATACTGGGTTCGATTTCCCAGTCTAAAAAGCTTTGGATTAAATGGAATAAATGCGATTAATGTATTTATAGTAATAAGTAGCTAGAAATAGGCATTTACTTTTCTTTTAGACAATGGAAACAAAATGTTACGGGGTTACTTACTCCTTATTCCTCGCAGAATAGCATTTCTTTGCAGTCAAAACTTCTGACATTAGAAAACTTTTGCAAATGTTAGTACCATTTTTAATCTCATCTATAAAAAAAATGGTAAGGTAAGAGGGATAGAAGCTGAGACTTATTCACTTGTCTTTATCTAAGGACGAACTGCAAATCAGTCTTTTTCCACCTGTAGATTAACTTAGGGATGTTTAACTTTTAACTGCTATCCTCGCTTCTCTTAATATATATTAGAAACTTTATTTAACTTCCTCAAATGACTTTTGGATTTTTCATTGAACATGATTCAGCCTGTTAACAGCGAGATAACCGTTGTCTAGAGTCAAATCTAAATGTGACCTTTGAAACAAAACTGCAAGTACAACAGTTTTTCAGCATCGAAAACTTACGTACTAATCGTTTAAAATAATACTTTGCTTAAAAAATGACTATATTCTTTACTTACCATATTTCAGCATAATCAAAGAAGTTTCCCTCATTTTAGTTTCCCATGTTTAATGCCTCACGAGACTAAAAATTCAACGCAATATATCTCAAAACTCTATTTCTAAGACTAACTAATGTTATCATTCCTAAGTAGTCCATATCAGTTAATAGTTAGGGTACCTCTAACCAGATTAACTTAATAGTTTACGCGCATCAAATCAGAGAAAATAATCTATTTTAAATTTCCAACTCATGATATTACATGCCGTTATATATTCAGCAATTACAACGTAAAAAAAAAATAGTTTACAATTAATACTTTCACTTTATTCTCAGTAATCTTGATAAATCACTTTGCTGCAATGAACGTGTAAAACTTGTAAATCTAAACTACAAAATGTATTAAACTAAACTAAACCTTTTGTGCATCAGCCCTGTGGTAGGTAACCTAGATCAGACAGACGGCGATGTTTATTGGCATGGTCACAATTCGCTTCGCTATTTAATTCAGTATTTCGCTATCAGGTTCGCTACTAGCCACTTTTCACAAGATACTGGATGAAAATTGTTTCAATTTAGGATACAGAATACGTTTAGGTTAGGTAAAAAAAATGGACTAAATACGTCCATTTTAAGCATTTCATTTCTTTAGTTTGTTTCTTACATGATTTCTCAGGATCACTTATTGCCATGTCAGCATTACTTATTGCCATCCGCATTCTATTAGTTAATAAAAAACTATTCGGAAAACCGCGTTTACAAAGTCTACACATAATCACTGCTGCTTGATCAAAACAAGGTCTACCTAAATGAAACAATTAAAGAAGAAAAAATACTTTAATCTTATAATGTAAGTGTATTTTTGCGGAAGTAGCAAGAGATTGTTCTGTCAGTTTTTTTTTTTTTAAATTTTTAAGGCACGTCATCTCTGGATGTACGGCCCGGAGCCAGTAGTGAAAGAAGAAATGCAAAAATAAATAGTTCTGTAAAATATTTTAAATGAAATAATTTTGGCAAAAATAATATATTTTAGCGTCAAATACAAAAATGTAAGGTCTTTGTTGCTAAAGAGACACAAAAGCACAGGAATCCGTTAGGAAAATAACAATGCCACTTGGCCAACTGTTTTGTAAGAGAAAATCCCTCCGTTAGAGAGGGCATTCCTTCAAGACAGTCTGTATTCTGCTTTCAAAGCAAGAACACTTGCTTCAGGAATCGCTCTTTTAAACTCATGCCAGTGATAGAGATTTGCCTTTATTCTAGATCATTTATTAAAATATACAGTTTGTTGTAGACATCGAAGCAGAACACTTGTTTTTCGCTCTCTTAGCATCAGTGCATATTAATAAGTTTAAAATATCTTGCAAATAACTTGTAGTTATTGTTTCAATAGAATATATTTATTGTTAGCAATGGTGACTACATTCTTATTTCTGATATTTCACTCTCTTAAACATATATACTTACAAGCCCTTTCACTAAACCGCTCGTGCTACACACTACCACTACTCTACAACACATCACACCAACAACATTTCAAGCCTCTCGTTATTGCCCCTCGCCGGAGGTGAGCTGTAGAGTCTCCTAGGAAGAAAAAAACTAAAGGCAGCACAGCTGAACTCGAACACGCGGGAGGACTCCACGTGGGAGTCCAGTACGCCAACCACTTAGCTCTATTCCCTTCCCTGTTCTATCAGTTTGACCTAGAGTTGAAATGCACAATAAAAAAGTGATTGTGGAGATACATTTATTTTAATTATTAGTTTCAAGTTTACCAAGTCTAATTTGATCGTTCAATTTACCAGTCCTGACGAATTGACCAACCAGGAAATGTGCCTATCATATTGGAAATCAATTGAACTTGATTTCTTTTGATTAATTCTCAAATTTCAATAATGTTTCAAAAATTCAAACTTTTCTATTATTAAATTCCACACTCAACTAAATTTAAATTAATTTCAGATTAAAACAAACAAACAAACAAAATAAAAAAATTTAAGATTGGTAGGCTACGATAATTCTAGACGTGGTTGACCATATCCAGGAGAACGGAAGCCCTTCTTGAAAACATATCCAGTAGGCCCCTGGTGGCCAGCAACTAGACCACAACTACCTATAAATCCAAGACCTTGTTTATTAAGTTATCCCTAAGGTTTAGGGGCCGCCCTATTCTAGACACTCACAATTGGTCTCCTTCCACCCACTTAATTAGCTTTATTAATTAATTAGTTCTCTTACTCTCGCCCCCAAACACAAACACACATACTTCCATATAAACAACTATAGTAATTTTGTTACCACAGACATACATTAATTATATTTATTATATTATAACGCAGTATTATATGCACTATGCACAATAAATAGTGTTGATTCTACTATACAATATACGCCCATAAATAGATTCAACCATACCTAGTTTGTTGTTCTTTAAGATGTACTTGTAATATGAACTTATTTGTAAATTGCATAAATCAATTAGGTAACTGATTTTATTAAATAATTTAATTTCTTATAAACAAATAACCCAGTTATATTCATTGTATAAATTGCTTTCAAAATTTGACAGCTAAAAACAGTTAATACAAAAAAAAAAAATATCAATTACTTAATTTCAAAATTTTCCTTTTATTTGTATAATTTAACCAGTGTGGTTTTGAAGGTTGAAAATATTCATAATGTAAATAACATTTTTTTTTTCTGGATTTTTTAAAGTGCACAACAGCTATGCTTTTTTTGCACCGGTCTAATTTGTAAGGACTCATCCGGGATGCATATCCATACCCACCAGTCTAACAATTTCTACAGCAAACCCACAATCTAGGTCTAATCATATTCCTCTACTCCCTTATATCACTTATAAAATAATACCTACACACACACAAGACACCAGCAAACAACTGAACACATACATATGTACAGCTAGTTTCACAACAAATGAAATACGAGATGAACCTCCCTAAGACATTCGAAAGTCATTGGTATTGCCCTCACTGTCTCCTAATTTGATTTTTTTCACTCAAATTTCATTTTTAGGTTCTAAATGGCGTCATGTTTGAAAAACACAGTCCATTATTTTTAAATGCCACTATCATTAAGTTACTTGAAATTCCAATTAAACCAAGTGTTCTTTAATTAACCAGTCTAATTCAATAATAGGATAGGTCGTATAGGTTATTGTATCGTAGTATTTAATATTAATATTACTTTCCTTTACGCCTAGTAAAAGGATGTAAAGCGATAGTGTCAACGTTTCGAAATTGATTTCACCGGAAATACACTTCTGAGTGCCCCAGGGAACAAAAAAAAAAAAAAAAACAATAACTTTTTCTTACACCTGTATTCAAATTTCACATACTTGTGTCAATATAGACATAACTAATTTTAAACAATATTCCATTGCCGCAATCCTTTTTTTTACTTTCTCTTACTCCTAGTAAGAGGAAGTATTGCAATCGTGTCAAATTTTCGATATCGATTTTTCACCGCAAATATCCGTTTTGAGGTCCCCTGAGTCCAAAAAAGTGGTTTTTAGCAAATGGTCTGTTGTGTGTGTGTGTATGTGTATGTGAACAGCATAGCTCAAAAACGAAAAACCGTAGAAAGTTGAAAGTTGATATTCCGTTTAGGTATCGACATGGGATCTGACCCTACGTTATTTGTCAAAATTCCTCAACCGGAAGTACCA